>CAAKHF010020790.1:17363-39813 GCA_901007745.1 Hippocampus kuda
TCATCTATGACAAAAACAAAAACAGCTGCCTCTTGTTGTTTGGTCTTCCCCCTTAAATCTCCTCGCATCCTCTCTCTCTTTCTTTCGGCAGCAGACGTTTGCCGGGAGATTAGCGGCACGTCTCTCAAGAGGACCGTTCGCCTCATCTCTTGTTTTGTTTCCACTTAATCCCGCCGCTCCCGGCACGCCTTAAACCTCTGCGTGGTTTATACTTTTGAATCCTGCAAGTAGCAAAATAAAGTCGCGGCAGTGGGTATAAAAGGTGTACGTACACAAGTAATAAAGTAATTTTTCCTCCTTTATTGTGACCTGTGCAAATCAAGTGGAAAGACTTTCCAAGTAAAAATAACTGATACAGTTTCAGAAGTGTGCATCTTGGGGCTACGATCAGAAAGAAGCAATCTAATTCAAACTCAAACTCATGTTAAATGCGAGACAGCACACACCTGCCAGCTTTAAAAGTGCCTCTAATTTACCCCAAATAAAGTACTTTGCATTTTGAAGTACAACAAAAGGATTGCCCACAATCCAGCCCAACCACATCACCAACAAGGATGAGGTGCCGCTCACTTTCGACATCCCGCTGAACTACCCTGTAGAGAAGAAGGGGACCAGCACAGTAAGGATGCGTGAAGTCGCCTTTTACTGTTGTGCTTGGTTGCCATGGTAATGGACGGAAACGGCCAAAGTGACGTTGCGAGCGGCGTGGGAGCGATGGCGAATACAGCTTGACTAAGACTGGCAGGCAACGCTGGGCCAGTTCTGCCACAATTTGTGAATTCTGCTCATGTTGTCTGTTTCTTAGCAGGAATCACAATCACTTCTCACGTTTTTTTAGAAATACTGTACTCTGTCGATCTAGAAAGGTCATAGAAGTTGCTAACTTGGCAACACTGCCAGCGTCTTGCTGACCTTTGTGTAATTAACATCCACTTAGTCCCAACTTCTTGCTTTGCGCACTTAATTCCCAGGCACAAATACGAGAGTAGTCGGGACAGGATGGAGGCTTAGTCATCATTTCCTCGCTATAACTGTCCTCATAATGGGATGTTGATTCACTGCTTTATGCTTTCCAAAACATGCCTCCAAGGAGAACTGTGAAAATCTACCCCCCCACCCCCCAGGCACTTTTTAATTCAGATACATGAAATCTGGGTAGACGTGTTTATCATGAGTAGACCCACAAAGAAGTCCTGTGCTGTAAAACAAAACGGGCTTTTCCTATGGAATTTGTCCAATTGCTGCCAAATTTTATTTGTATACTTGACAGATTATGGCACATTTGGGTTTTCATCATTATGTAGCGAGGTGTAGGTTTGACTTTTGAAAGTTCGGCAACTCAAGCCAGTTTCACTTAGCTGCTCATCAAGAGTAGACAGATAAAAATGGTCTCAAGGACTCCTGTTGTCAAATAAAAAGGAAGTCTGCCGTTATTGGTTTGAAGTAACCAATTTAGGGAATTCATTCCAAGATTTGTCCAAGACTGATTTGACATATGTGTATCGTCCAGTATATACTTGAGAGCAAACATGGAAATGAATTTGTTGAGTGTGTGCTGTCTAGGCAGCAGCAGCAGCTGCGGATGTCAACTTGCTCACTCTGCGTGTGTCCCTCCTCCCTACCCCTCTGCTAGATGATTGTCATCTGCTGCTGTATTAACTTGTCGATCAAGGCCAAACATGGAAGCAGGAATGTGAAGCAACTGAGATTTACATGCAACACAAGAGTGGCGAGGTCACATGACCGATATCGTCCTCATTTCGACATTATCTTTAATGTTTATATTTCACTTTCGATACGATAAAAATATATTACCCAGCCCTACTTGTGAGTTTGATTTGATTGCTACAAAATTTGAACACATCGATGACATTAAATACAAACCTGAGCAATAATTTCATGAGGGTTTTTTTCCCCCAACTAATTCAATTCATTTTAATAATAGCTAAATTGTGAAATATTAAGATTTGTAGTCATTGTGTGGGTGCACGGCCCCAAAATTGAATGACTCGCCAAAGTACAGTCCATCTAATTAAGTAAGTCAGCCACATGGATTTTGAGGGACATGTCTGTCAAGTAGACCCACAAAAAAGGCTCCAGCAAGCATGCCTGGAAAGACAAAGGAAATACGCTGGTTTGCTTTGGACCGGCCATCTTAGGCTCATAATGGCCATTTCCAGGGTTCCTTTGAAGACTTGTCCTAATATTTTGGTTATCATATCTAGCCTGCAAGACAGGGACAAGAATATGTTGTGACAGGGATTGGTCGCGTCCACAGAGCTGCACAGGAAATTCAAAGAAAACAACCATGCTATGATTGTCTTAATGACATAAATATTCCCTCTGGGTGACGCCTCAACGTTTTGTTTAGTCTCAAGTTGATGGTCTATAAATGGACTTCCTGCTCTGACTGTGGTCTCACCCCCGCAGGGCCCGAAGGTTTGGGCTTCAGCATCACGTCGCGCGACGTCCCCATCGGGGGCTCGGCGCCCATTTACGTCAAGAACATCCTTCCGCGGGGCGCTGCCATTCAAGATGGACGCCTCAAGGCAGGTGACCGATTACTCGAGGTGAGGATGTAATTTTTTTTTTCTACTGCAAAACATTCAACTGACTCTTTCATTTCACAAGGTGTACTCGTACGTCTTTTTAAAATTAGGCCCTGCCTACCAAAGTTTGAGTCTTTTTTTTTTTTTGCGTCAGAGAGGAGGAGGGTCTGATGTCATCTGTGAATGAGAATAAGCCGTTTGCATTGTAAATCATGTAAAAAAGTGACCAGTTGGTGGCAGTGGTGCCTCACGTGCTTGAAATGCATGCTTTTACAAAAAGCTTTTTCTCCGTTTTTTTGCCCAGAAATCGCCATTTTCATGAAGCTTAGCCATTTTGTAATGCCGGTTGCTGAAGAATGGAAAAAGATACAAACAATTTTTTTTTTTGCTGAAAGAAGAGAGTCCAAACTTTTTTTTTTTGCTAGGCTCCATGTTTATATAGCATTAGAACTGAATATTCTATGGACCTTGCAAGATCAGTCAAAATCCAGTAAAATGCTGGGATTGAGGGGGTTGCTCCAGTGAAAAGTTTAGAAAGCGCCGACGTGACTGGTATCACTTTTGCTCAGGTGAATGGGATCGACCTGAATGGACGCAGACAGGAGGAAGTGGTTTCCATCCTCAGGGCCACGCCAATGGGGGGCACTGTGGGGCTGCTGGTCCTCCGCCAGGAAGACACCTTCCTCCCCCAAGAATCGGTAAGTCTTTCATATTTTATCTCTGCCTTGACTCTTTGGCCACAAAATTCTGTCATTTTAGTCGCTGGGGCCGTTGCCGAACACGAACAACGTGGCTGCCTACAGTGGAGTTACTTTGCAAAACTGCAGTCAGTGTTGGCAACTTCACAATTTGGTCAATGTACGAGTGACTAGGAAGCGCCTAGTTTATTATTAGGAAAAAATGTGTTTGGTGTTAGAAGACAATAAGTAAATTTCAAAAAGGCAAGATGTGTTATTTTAGTTGTCATTTTATTTCAGAAGAAACTGCTAATTTTCGCAGTACAGTGAAATCTTAATTTACATCTGCCAGAGTTTTTCTCCAATTCAGATTTCAACATTTTTTTGTCCGATCTGCCCAGCATCACTCAGGCAACATCGGGATAACACATCCCGTCTAAAGTCAGACCTTCAAAATAAAAGCATGCAATATAAGAACAGTTGCACCACACTTTCTTTGGCCTTTGGTGACTTATTTCACTTAATGAACAAGCACGGAAATAATTTTGAGTGCAGCGACATCAAAAATCTGAAATGAAGTTTCGAAATGGATGTCCAGTATTCTTTTCTGCACTTTATTAGTCATTTACAATGCATTTCTTTCGCACTGTTTTCTGTATTTCATTCTAAAGTTATTCTTTATATAATGTTTTCCTGTTCATATGTGTAAATGGAACATATTGACTAAATTTGTGTTATTTCCAATTGGAAATATTGTTTTCATACAATTTGGTAGGAAAAATGTTTATCTTTTATCAGGAGAAATAAAGCAAAGAGCTAAACTTCTTCGAAAGGGTGGGAGAGGGAGTCAATTAAAATCAAAAGTCACATTTATGTGAGGTGAAAAAAAAAACAATTCCGATTTTATTCTTGGGAGCATTTCTTGCATCCCAGCGCCTCCTTAGGGCATCTGGTGAGGAACAAATCAAGTGGACTGCTAATAAGTTTGGAAGCATCCAGATGTCGGTGCTAATTGCCCCATGTGGCAAATGAGACGTGATGTCCCGCACATCTGCCGCCATCAAACGCCGCCTTAGTAAGTGCGCTCGTAATTACGCACAAGATTGAGGAGGAACGTCCACACGTCCATCCGTCTGTGTGTGTGTGTGAGGAAACTTTGAGTCTTTCTCGGCCTCAAAGCTTGTTAAGACATGGAATAGCTCCGTTCTTTACTTTTTCGTCTCCCAGTGGAGGCTAAAGGAGTGTCAATCAAGCGGCTTAGTGGTGACAATTCTGGCAAGCAAGTGAAAGTTGTCTTTAGATGAGAGCGGCAGGCACACGAAAAGAGCAGGCAGGCTCAGAGCTGAGGGCGAGGCATCATTTTTCAGCTTGGGGTGGGGCACGGGGCGGTAGGGTACTTTTGCGATATTACTTTAATATCAACTTGACATTTACAATGAAAGGTATTGAACGTCGCACGAGCATCCTCGTTGAATTCTTTTCAGCGCAGTCTTTGGAATTGCTGGCAAGCGGGAAAATGTACTACAAGGTTAGCTATACAACATTAAAGGTGCTTTTTAAAATACATTTCAAAAGAATTAGTTCAATGTTTTTTCTTGTTTGAAAAAAGAAAACCATATCAGAACAATGTTTTCTCTTGAAATATACAATGCCAAGTGATAAAATAACGAACGCACAGTGTAAGGTAATTTCCATAACTTCTATTTCCATCGAAGAATTTTAAAAAATCTAAAAATTAAAAAAAAAGTTTTGTTGAGAGAAAAAAAGGAAATTCTCCTGAAATAATGATTTTTTTAAATGGATGCTTTGATATTAAAATTTAAATTTGCACTTACATTTTAGTGCAAATAAAATTTCTCGTTAAAAGACAGTTTACCTTAAAATATCTGCTTTTATTTTGGAAAACAGTGAGCAACATATTTGCCAATTCTTTTCGGCCAAATTAGAAACTGAATCATAATAACTGTATGTCAGTCTTTTTTTTTTTAAATATAGGCATGGAAATTAATATAGTTTTTAAACCAATTCATTGATTAATCAACAAAATAATTTGTTGATTAGTAAAACACCCGTGAGTTGCAGTCAAATGATGGTCAACATTGTGACCCTATTGAGATGTTGTCTTGGTTGCCGTGTGTCACATTGTGACATGTGCTTGTTGTTTGTGTGACCTCCAGCAGGGCGGCGAGGCCCAGATGCAGATGCAAAGCCCCAGCGATTTGGTAAGACCCCCCCCCCCCCCCCCATCAAATCTCATCCTGCTCCTTTTCCTCCTCTGTTTAATCCTCTCTGCGTGGACATTTGAAATCTGCGGCAAGTGGATTAAAAATAAATAAAAACAATGTTTGAGTTTTGCAGTCACGCAAAGGGAAATTGAGGCTAATTTGAATCCTTCATCTTGTATGGACGTGTCAGGCAGGGGAAAAAAAAACCTCTCTTCATTTGTAGGCTGCGAATGAGCCGGTCCGTCTGGATGGCAGCGCATGAGGTGAATTCTAACACATTTTTTTTCCCCCTGGTCGGAGGCGGAGGGAAAAAGTTTCTGCACACATCTGCTTTGGAGGCGCGCTTGGGTAATGATTCCGCCTATAAACACTAGGGAGCCCCAAGTCAACATAAGGCATCTGTGGCACGTTCCCCCGTCAGGCAACTTTTGGAAACTGTTGCAACAAGGAGACGCAAACTTCTGCATAGTCACACTTTCTTAAAAGGAGCTTTCAGTTGCACACAAGTCTCCACGACATTTTGTGCGCTTGCGATCAGTCAAGATCGGTCGGGTGTGCTTTTCCAAAACAATCACATGACATGCACGCACTCACGCACTCGCACTCACACACGCACTCAACAAGTCCTACTGACTGGCCTTCCTGAATGAGTACGACAATGTCAACGATCTCATTATATGCTTTTTACTTCATATCATGCTTACAACAGATGGCTGCGTGTGTGTGCGTCCGTGCGTGTGTGTGGATAGGTTCCTGGCACATTGCCGTCTGCGCAGTATTGTCGAATTGCAACATAAGCAGCCACTTCCCATAAGCCTCTGTGACTAATGGCCCCTACAACATGGCACACCGTCTCGCGTTATGGCGCCATTACGCCATCATCATCGAGACATGACGGACGTTTAACTACCACCAGCGCAAGGCATAGTGCTGTCGGGAAGACAAGAATGTGTATTGTGTGCGACTAAATGTGTGACTGCATGTCAGAATAAGGATGTAAGAGCTATGAGTGAGTGAGAGCGAGAGAGAGAGAGAGAGAGCATGTTTGTTTGTGTTTGTGAAACAGTCAAGGAGTGAGTGAGTATGAATAAGTGTGTGTGTAGGGGGGGACTGAGTGAGTCAAGTGACTGTTGCCTTTAAGTGTGTGCAGGTGCGTGGGTTTGCGTACATGTTTGTGTGTGTGTGCGCTCAAGACTGTGTGTGAGACTGTGTTTTTGTGTGCGTGGAGACGTGCGTGTGTGTGTGTGAGAGAGTGAGAGATTGAGTGAGCGAGTGGGTGTGTATGTATATGCACGTGTGTGCTGTGAGAGAGTGAATGAGAGGGAGATTATGAAAAACTGTTTGTGTGTGTGTGTGTGTGTGTGTGTGTGTGTGTACATGGGAATGAGTAAGTGCAAGTGTGCATGAGTGAGTGAGTGACTGTCACCTGTGCATGTGTGCAAGAGAGTGCACCTGAGAGATGAGTGTGTGTGTGTGTGTGTGTGTGTGTGTGTGTGTGTGTGTGTGTGTGTGTGTGTGTGTGTGTGTGTGTGTTTATAAGTGAGTGACTGTCGCCCTTGCGTGAATGTGTGGGTGAGTGAGCGCGTGCGTGGGCGCGTGACTGACCATTGATTGTGTGTCTGAGTGTGTGTCGTGAAAAACCATGAGTGTGTCTGTGTGATGAATGTGTGTGTGTGTGTTTTTTTGTGTGTGCATGCGCATGTGCTGACAAGGAGGCGGCATCCACCAGCCTTCCACCTGGCATTCGGTGCACCTCGACTCCTCAGTGCATTTTCTGCGTGCTGTCAGCCAGTTGACTGGTCGGGTCGCCACGGAAACGACACTGCCGCGGGGCCCGTGTCGAACGAAAGAAAAAGAGGAACGCATTATGCATCCTTTTTTTTTTCATTTTGCCCCTCCTCCTTGCTATCTTTCTTTTTTCATCCCCCTCCTGCTCTTCCCTGCTCCTTCCTTCATCCACCTTTTTTCTCAGTGATCTCCTTCTTTCCTGTTCTGTTTGTACTTCCTTCCTCCATCCTTCTCTTCATTTCTCTATCTCCTTTACTCCTTTCTTCCTGTATTTTTTTTCCCATCTATTTATTTTTCCCGAGAGAGAAACTTGGCCTGCAGTGACATTGCTCTGCTGTCAAGATGACATCTCTGTTGGGTCCAAGTTGAACACGGCTGCCGACCCGCTAATCATTCCAGACACTGCACAATGTGGAAGCGTGTGTGTGTGCGCGTGTGTGTGTGTGTTAGTGCAAAAATAGGTAATTGGTCTTTTCACATCGAAAGGGAGGGAAGCATCTCTTCATTTGCCGAAGACTTGAACGCTGAAGGCAAAAAGGGAAAAAAGCTATAGCTGGTAGTTTGAAGCAGCCATTCCACACTCAGTTGCAACCCCCGGAAAGTGAAACAATCTCTATACCGGTAAGTAAAACATTAGCCCCCTGAAATTGAGTGAATGTGCCATTCATAAGAGGACGCACAAAAAAGTTTCAAGGATCCATGCTGAAATTGAACAGGTTGTCGGCCATTTTGATTTGAGGCAGCCATTTGGTACTCGGTGGCAAGAAAAAAAATAGCTGCTGATACCAATTTCACAAATGAACATGAGCTTTAGCGGATACGGCTATCCTCACGGGATGCATAAAAAAGTTTTAAAGCTTCAAATTAAGTCAAAAGATTTCTTTGCAGTAATACGTTCCATTGGCTGCACTAGTCTAAACACGGCATTCTGTTTAATGTTGCGTTTTTGGAATATGAATTGATGAGGAAAATTTAGTTTTTGTCCTGCTCAGCGGGGCGGCCATTTTGCCACCTGCTGTTGACTGAAAAATGACATCACAGTTGCTCAGGGCTCAGCTAACAACCAATCACAGCTCAACTTGTGAACGTCACATGACCAAACTCAAACAATAGAATACTGTTAGCCTGGTGATGCTGCATTGGAAATATTGAAAATAATTGTATTTATTTTTTATTTGTCTTCCCCTTGGAGAATCCCTGTCTTTAATTTAACAAGAAGTCTGCCGTTTTGGTTCGAAGCAGCCATTTTGCCCTCAAACGTACTCCCTTAACTCATTCACTACCAAAGACGTTTTTAAACGTCTTTTCAGACTTGATCCAGAATTGGCTGGTACTGAATGAGTTAAAAAGTTAGAAAAAGTCTCCCTGGAACAGGAAGTCAGCCGTTCATGCCGGTAGCATTTAGCAACAATTCCAATACTGTCACCAATCCTAATCCACCATGTTTGTGACACATGGCCTATTTAGAGTTATTTCCCCTCTCTACAGATCATTTCCTGCTTCCTTATTGTGATGCTTTGCAGCATAATAGGATTGATGTATCTGCGTAATTGAATTCCGGACTCATACGTAATGACATTCCTGTTGTCTTCTTATTTATTCCACCGCACTCACTGATGATCACAGGCAACAAACACGGTTATTTTGTTCCCCTTCTTTCCCCATCCAAATCCCAGGATGCATTTATTTGTCTTTCCTCATCCTCTTCCTTCCTTCCTCCACACATTCCATCCTCACCCCTCCCGCTCTCTTCCTTCCTCAGAAAAACAAAGGCGGCTAATAGCGCGCTGACAGTGAGCCCGATGATTGAATTCATTAAGCGAGCATGATAATTGGCAGGCGGCGGTGTGCACGCAGCCCGACTATTCAGAGGACAGCTGTCAAATAACGAGGCAGAGAGAATGCCGTTTATTGTCGGGAGGGAGGGAGAATGTGACACAAGCACCTGTTGTGGCGGCCAAGAGGAAAGAGAAAGCTCATTTTCACCACGTGTGACATTCAGCGTCTCTACTTCAACTCCCAAACTTGTTGTTTTCACAAAAATGTGGTTGAATTCCAAATTGGGTGATTTAAATATCCGTTCAATGCTCAGTCGTGTTCCCTCGCCCCCAAGAAGCCATTTCGAGGTCCGTTTCCCCAAAATGTGTTTAAAAAATATATATATCAAGGATTGTGTGTCTGTGGTGACAGAAGCCGGAGGAGGACGAGCTGGTGCTGACGCCTGACGGCACACGTGAGTTTCTGACCTTCGAGATCCCGCTCAGCGACTCGGGCTCGGCGGGCCTGGGCGTCAGCGTCAAGGGGAACCGGTCGAAGGAGAACCACGCCGACCTCGGCATCTTCGTCAAGTCCATCATCAATGGAGGGGCCGCGTGCAAGGTTGCTTTACCCTCAAAAATGCTCAGAGAAATGTTGCCAATTTGTTTGAAGATACAATATTTGCGATTTTAACATCATTAGAGCCAGGCATAATTAGACGGCATATGATCTTTTTTTTTTTTTTTTCAAGCTTGGCCAGAACTTTTGTTTAACTTAAAGAAACCAGTCGTAGCACGGGTTTTTTTTTCACCTGATCCACACTTTTTTGAACATTTTTCTATCATGGCAATGCAGTATGATAAACAATAGCAAAATTGAACTAATTTACAGTTTGCTTCGCACTGCTGCTGAGCTCTCGGTGCAGTGCTAACGAGTCAGTTAGCATGCTAATGTCGCTGCTGTGTTGTGTATTGTGTGACTTCTGGTCCAGGACGGTCGTCTCCATGTGAACGACCAGCTGATTGCTGTCAACAGCGAGTCACTGCTGGGCAAGACCAACCAGGACGCCATGGAGACGCTGCGCAAGTCCATGTCCACCGAGGGAAACAAGCGTGGCATGATCCAGCTCATCGTGGCCAGGCGCGTCGGCAAGAGGAGCCAGGTGGGTCATTGACCAACAGAAGCTAAAGAAAAAGCCGAACACCGTTGAAGTGAACACTTGTGACACCAGAGTTATATAGCTTGGAATGTGTAGGGCGTAGGCTTTAAAAAAAAAAACAGGAAAAATCAAAGCGCAAATGAATTACGATCAAGTGAAGTACAATGATTCATTGCCTACGAATTTCAAAATGTCACAGAAAAGGTTAAACTTGCAGACATGTTGAGACTTTGGAAGTGTTTGGATTGAGTCTCTTGATATGAATTGGAACTTGAAGTTGTTGAAATTCTGAGTCTGTTTTTGCAAAAAATTGGGATCTTGTTCCAAATACTGTCTCATAAAAAGTCAAAGCAAAACATGCGCATGTGAGCTCGATATGTCCCGATCTTCTCACCTGATTTTTAGCTGACAAGGCAACAATTTCAAATGGAACAGTAATAGATAAGTCCTAAACTACACAATGTTGCGTTTTTTTTTTTGTGAGGGAGCAGTTCGAGTGACGGCAAGAGCCACACACTCACACAGCCATGTGTGCACAATGCTCTCCTGTACGCTGCAGTAGAATGTAAATTGTATTTGGAGCAGCAAGGAGACATGAACAATGTGAAAACGCTCATTTGTATGCATGCTCTTTTTTTTTCGGAATGTATTGCTGAGATACTTGCTCGGGACTCAGAATGGGCAGATACTTAAAACCAAAGACTCGAACACTCAAAGTGTGATCTCGACATACACCATATGAGTCTTTGCATCTTAACGGAATTAAACTTGTACAGTAAGTACCGTCTTGTGATGGTGTCTAAAATTCTGAAGTTTCTACTTTAGCATGGCGAGTTTCCTTTGAAAAGTCCTTTGAAATGTCACTGGATTTAAGCTTGCATTGTTCGTCAGGCTATTGAGAGCAAAGTTATGATTTCTAAAAATTGTCATGCTGTTCGAGGAGCACAGCCCCATTTTCAAGCACCCACTCACCCCCGCCTCGGTTGCACACCTCCCCCCCGCCCCCCCTCAAGGAAGCTTGAATAGAACATAAAAAGCCAACTGTGATGTGAGCTGCGCTGTACGTGTTCTCCATGTCTACAATGTCATGTTCGGACGCAATGTCAGCACCTGAGCCCCTCTGGCAGTCTTTGAGTTGAGCGTGTATGCACTGTGAATGTGAGCGTGCACGTGAGCGCCTCTGGCACTTTTCCTTTGCTGCCTCGCTCTCATCTTCTCTCAACCAAACTTTAGATTTCCCCATTGGCCCATCTACTAATTGAAAGCCTGATTCAAGCTCGTAGCTCTGTTTTGTTTTTATTAAACGTGTAGTGTGTGAGTGGGTGCGTGTGCGTGTCACTTGTGCATATGTAAGTGTGTATTAGCTGCATGTGCATGCATTTATTCAGGTTCAAGGCAGCATGGCGGCTTGTCCACGCTTCAGCTACAGGGCTGTAGGTGACGCCACAGGCTATTCCAGTGTCTGCACACAAACAAAGACAAAGAAAAAAAACTTGAATTATTCCTCCAATGGCACCTGAGTGGTCCTAATGTCACAGATTACCCTGGCAAATTGTGGCTTTTTTGTTTTTTTGTACTTAGTTTGTTTTTTGTTTCTTGCAATATGACCGCAGGTGAACAATTGTTAAAATAATATTGCTACTCCCAGTTTTCTGACTATCTAAATAATAGAACAAAGAGAGTTGTACATTATATATTTAAAACAGGCACCTAGGCTAGTTTCTAGACAAATTTGTTTGTCTTAATGGTAACAATGCAAAATGCGTTAAACTGACTTACAAATAGCGTTGGTGTCATGCCTTTACGACTCTACAAACAAAAATGGTGGAGGAGCACATAGAAAGATTGTAATGCTTCTAGGCATATATTCTTTATCCTTTATGAATACTGACTACAGTGACTTACTCTGAAGCTGTGTGAATCTATAAACTAAAATGGTGGAGTAGCATGTAGAAAGAAAGTGATGCTTCCAGGCATATGTTCTTTATCCTCTGAAGACCGACTAATATTCCAGTGACTTACTCAGAAGCTTTGGATGTGTGATTGTTACTGCATAGTCATCAATTTATATTTGGTGTCCACACTAGAAGGAGCAGTGCAATTTCCATTGAATTGATGCAAAAATTCAAATTAATTGTGTCATTACTCTGACATTAGAAATCCCATTTGTTTTAGGAGTAAAAGTGGAGTTGCAATACATTTTGAGAGGCACTTTGCGTCGTATTTAAGTTCCCCAGTGTGATTTTTATCATGATTTAAAAAAAACAAAAAAAAAAACAACAGTAGCCAGAAGCTAGCTTTTCGACTTTTTTCAAATGTGCCTTTGGATGCGGCAGCGTAATATGATGTGCGAAGGCTTTTATGCATACGTGACACGCACTTGACATGTAGAATCAAATCATGTGTTATTTACCTTCCTGCCTGCGGCTCGCCTCCCGAGGAGCCAATTTCCAATCGCAAATGTTTGCATAAATCACACACGTGACTGCACCCTCCCAAATCCTCCATCCTTCTTCCATCTTCAATCCTAGCCAACTCGAAGCGGCCACCTGACGAGATCCAGACCTTCCCGCTGCTTAATTATCTGTCTGAATATGCAATACGCTGGACTGTGGCTTGTCCGCGCTCCCTCGGCGTAGCGAATCGCACACCAACGGCTCGACACCCGCCCCCCACCAACCCCGTCACCCCCTCTGCTATTACCTCAGCCGGCCAAATTCATTAACTAGCTCATTTTAAATCAAGAGCAACACACAACATCGCCTTGGAAAACCCTCAATACTGTCTTTTGCTCCATAATATTCGGAACACCTTGAAATGTGATGCAGTGCACTGCTTTTTAAAGTGCAAGATATACAGTACAATACCCATGCGTACTATTTCTACAGCTGCAGGGGTAGGTATTTAAAATTTACCACAGATGTGTTTTTGAATTCGCCACGGGTGTGGCATGACTAGAAATATCTTTATTAGAACTGCAGCTACTGAATATTTTTTGAATCGATTATACTATCGATAGAGCAAGTAATCAGATAAAAATGTATTTTTGCATCATTTAACAGCAACATATTCACGTGAGCTGCAGGTATAATAGTTGTCCACATGGGAACGCTATACTCATGTTCGACACTGTAGTATCTGTGACTTGAAGTGAGTGTGGCAGTGCGTTTTTTTTTTTCCTCCCGCAATACACCGTGGGTGCGTTGTTTGTAAACGGTTGCGTCGACCTCTCAACAATACCGACTCAAGGAGAGTCTTATCGCTTGTGACGCGGCGCAGACAACGATGCTAATCCTCATCGCTCCGGCTGTCGCCGTCTAGACGGTTAAATGCAGCAAACCGCAGCCAATCAATACGGCCAATGATCCATTGGCCACACAAGCACAAACACACACTGCCTGCAGAGTCCAGGAATGTGTGCTTATGGATAAGAGGAGCACAAAATGGTCAATTTGTCGGGCTAAAGTGGAGTCTCATCACAAGTCCCCGAGGGGAACGTCGTCAGCATGCTGGCAGGCTAATAAGAAAGCGGGCTGCTGGCTGGCCAATTGGAAATCCATCCTCATTTATCCAAGTTATTTCACTGCTAGCATTAGCATGCATCCTGCTGTCTGTTCATTACTGGTGCGATGGAACGAAGTCACTGGCGATTTGTTTGGAGAAACGATTCCATTTTATTGCTTGGCCCATGCATAGCAGTTCACCATATGGCATGATACAATTTCCACCAGTTATGATACAATGCAATTTACTCCATTGTGGTGACGATGCATTATGATTCGCTCAAATGGCATTTATATGATTTAGTCCATTCACAATGCAAAACAATTCACATTTGTGATACGGTTCACTCAATTCGTGACTCTCCATTTCCAGGTACGCGATGTATGCAATCTACTTCATTTATGATATGAATCGCTCGATTTTGATACTTTTCACTTCAGTTCTGATGTGAAACGGTTTAGTTCCGCTTCAATTAATTTCATTTGAAATACAACTATTTGCTCCCTTTATAGTTTCATTTACTCACATTCCGGGTTACGCTCCATTGCATTTACTGTACGATATCATTCACTCCACTTTATAGGTGCAACCCCATTTACAATTATAATTCATTCCATTTCCGAGATGATTTGCCCTATTTGCAACTCCACTAACTCAATTTATGATACGATTGACTCCATTTATTGAATTCACTCCATTTGTGATAGGATTCCCTCCAGATACCATCCAACACTATTTGATTGACTCCGTTTTCAATGCAATACAATTCACTCATATTTACAATACAAAATGGTTAAATCTGGTTCGAATTTATGATCCGATTTACTCCAGCTACGATGCGATATCATACATTTCTGTATTTGTGACGCAGTACTTTTCCTTGCATTTAAAACACAGTATGAATCGCTAAGTGGTTGTGTTTTGTTTGCTAGGAGCCACCGGGGGGTCCGCTGGGACCTCAGCAGAGCACCAACTCTTTATCTCTGGACGAGCACGAACGTCGGATCTCCCACTCGCTATACGGCGCTCTGGAGGATCTGGATGACAACCTGATGCCCCGACAAGGCCTGATGCCACGCACTGTTGGTAAGACCTCTTCTCAGGGTTTTCACCAGGTTAAACTCAGGTAGCATTTTGAAGCAGTTTGTGGGTCATCTGTGGTCAAAATGACTCAATAGATGTGGAAAGCCCTCATTGAGTGCTTCAAATGAGATGCAATTCACTGGGATTGTTTCACATTCGTTTTTACCAATCACTTGATAACAAAAGTGGACTCTGTCTCGTTTTGCTCTTGAGGTACCCTGACACAAAGATGCCAATAAGTGCATCGTGTTTGGCACTAACCACCCTTTTGATATTTCACCACTCCACTTGATGCCGAAAAGTGCACTTTTCCTAACTCATCCCTTTCGGTGCTGAGACACAGATGCCAAAAAGTGCGCTGTGTCAAGCCTGGCGCTCTTGACAAAAGAGTGCCGTCAAATTAAACCACGAAAAAGCGTCAACAGAGTCAGCCGTCAATGAAAATGCCAAAGGCTCCCTCCTGGTGACCGCTCAGCCACACACAGCACAATATGTCAACTCTGTTTTCATGCAAATTGCCCGTCACTTGACACTTGATAAATGTAAACAACAAAAATCATCTTCAGCTGCAAATGACAGAAAGCGATAATAGGTGAGGTTCGCTCATGCTTGACAAATAAGCCAGAGGACAAGACAGGGATCGCTCAGTTCACCATCGCCATGGCAACAAGCGTAGATCACAGGTGGAGCTAGATGTCTTGTCTTCACAAGAATAAAATCACCTGTAGGCTCTTCTGGACCTTCAAAGTAAAAGTCCAGACGTCTTAAGCTGCAGGCTGCTGCTCGCTGTCTTCACACTCCTTCAATTTTTTTTTTCCTTCTCCGTATTCACACTTCAGACTGCAAGTAGGCTCCACAGCAGGCGTGAAAGGCCTGGACGCCAGATAAGGCCACTAAGACATTTTTTTCATTCCCAAGAGGAGACGCACAGAAATAGAGGCAGGATTTCTTTTCCCCTCAAGACTGGAGCGTTTGTAGCAAAGACAAAGCCGCACAAAGTTAAAAAGGAATTACAGAGTCAGGTTTTATTCTCGTTTGAGGTGGAAAAGCACTGACTGTCGCTCCTCAGACTAAGAAGATGACAAGCAAAGCAGAGCATTAAATGGACTTTGCCATCGTGTAAAAAGCAACGCATTACACCTGACAACGCTGTGCACCTTTGTCGAAAGCTCAAATTGATTCCTGGTGATGCATTTGTCCGCAAACTTACCACCTACCTTCACTTTACACGCTGAGTTTCCACATCGCGTTGTGAGTAAATAACATTGAAATTTAGTGTATCAATTTGCATCGTAATCGGAGTGAATTGCATCGTTGTAATAAATCACACTATTGGAACTGTAGTGAAACTGGATTGAGCTGTATTGAATTCTAATTAGAGGAAATCACACATCGCACTGCAGTTGAGTGAATCGTATTGGAGTTGGAGTGAATTGTATACCTTCATAATTTTTATTCAATCATATCAGACTGGCCGAAACGTTTTTTTTCCCTTGAATCTCAAAATTGACGTATTGGTTTTCCACCAGCGTTGATGCGAGACACAACAATATATCAAATTGGGAAATAATTCCCATTTGATGTTATTGAAAAAGCGACGTTAGCAGACAAAACTGCAGATGATCATACTATTTCCTAACGTCGCCATCTAGTGGCCTGGCATGCATGTTACAGTATTTTTACTCATTTTGCAGGTCTGTGTGGAGTCACTTTGACGACATTAAAGGTTTTTAACAATTTTACTTGCTCGTGGTTCTGCCTTTGATTCCACAACCTGGCTCACGCTACCTTTCAAATCAGTATGCCAAACTTATGGCTAGTGTTTCTTGAAAAGGCTCTCAAAAGCAGCACCTGGGACATGATGAATAATAGTTTTTGTAGAACAATAGCTGACATTTTGCTGGAGGAGATGGAGATGACAGGAGGCTCTGAAAAGAGCCGTAAAAAGGTGAGCGTGACATCTCTTCATTGTGTTTCCTTCTCTTTGCATAATTAGAAGGGAGCTTGTTGAATACATTGAGTCACGTGTTTTAACTGAGCTGTACAGTTGACTTCAAGTATGAAGTTCAGTTGGCTTGCATTTCCCCATTGAAATGAATGGGAAAGCCCTTCAATTGTTTTGTTTTTCTGAGACACGCAGCAAAAACATGCTTTAATACAGCGGGCCTCCTTCTGATGGGCTTTCCCTGGCCACCGGGGGCAGTATAATACAGACAAATATACTGCACATATATTGAATGATGAAACAGAAGAAGAAGGTTGCAACTTAGCTACTGTAATATTTGTCATTCTTTGTAGATGATAAAGAATACATGCCTGTGATATATAAGTAGTTTAAACGTCTGGTAGTGCCACCACAGCAATACTAGCTTCCGCATCCAGTTCATGGCATTTTGCATGGTGTTTTAGCTTGAGGCTCGCCAGTAAACTTCAAGCGGGAGTGACAATAAACAGCTTGAAGCCTTTTTTTTTTTTTTTTTTTAATGAATTGCTCACTATCTGCCAAACTGCTGCATGTTGTTGAGATGTGATACAATTCACTCCCAACTATGCACACGTTAATTAATACAGTTATGTGCTGCTAAACGTGTGTTCATTTTTATGGGACACCGTGCATGTTGCGATGATTCACTCTTAATTTATGATACGAGTTACTCTCTTTCATTACGGTGCAATCTGATATGCTTGAATTTCAATCCACGATTCACTCAACGTACAAAATAATTGACTCCAGTTCCGATATGATTTACTACGATTGACTTGGGTTTCAGCATGTTACAATTTGCTGTGCTGATGATCGGATTCCCTCTGATTATGAGAAATAGAATTGGCTCCGTTATGATGTGATTCAACGCGACACAGTGTGATACAAATCCCCTCGTTAATGTCCGATTTTCCGTAACTGTTTTGATTGGTCAGTCATTCACCCCCACTAAAAAAATCAAACAAACTTGAGGTCTGCGCATGAGGCATCATGGTCCTTAAATCTCCCCTTGTGCCGCCTCCCCCGTCCCCCAAAACCAATTTAGGAGCGGAGATTAACGACAAAGTCTTGCACTGTGTATCAGTGAGGGGCTTTGAGGCCGGCTTTTCAGCGCAGGAGAGCGCCGACTTATTTTGTTTCCCCACCTCAGTCAGTGCTGAAGTTTTTATCTTCATTAGCGGCGATAGCGCAGCTTGAATTAATCATGCTCTTGTGACAACAAAACGCCGCTCTGCCCGATAACAAACTCTCTAAGCTGATTAGACGGCATCACATCGCCTTGCCTTTCCGCGCCGTCCCCAATATCTTATGTTATTTAAAACATCACCCTCTGATTTTTGGTTTTCTCTTGTCTTCCTGATCTTTTCCTTTGAGTCATTCTGGTGCACTCTCACAGTGTCTGTTTTGTCACAGTTTTGAAAGGAATAGAATCATAAATGGAGTGAATTGGAGTGAATCGTCGTAGATTTTTAGTAAATTGTATACTGAATGAATTGTATTATATCAGAATTGGAGTGAAGCATATCCTATTAGGAGTGATTAATACTGCATGACGAACACCATGTTCAAACATAAGAATGTCCATATGTGAACTTGGCACCAGGATACCCTTGGCCGAAGTTCGATGATTGATTTGTGGTCTTATCATTGGATATACGGCCGCAGAAGAGAGGGGTGGAGCTGTCAATGTATCACCACCTTGTGGTGAGTTGGCTCTGATGGTGGAGGAAGATGCCAGTCCGACCTGGCAGACCCAAAACGTAGTGTGAGGGTTTGTTGGGAGCATCTGGCAGAATCCCGTCAGAAGGAGTTCCATCTCCCAACTCCTGCAGAGCTTTTCCCACGTCCCATAGGAGAGATAAGGTGAGAAGATTGGTCATCCATGAGAGACTGGATGCCGCTTCTCCTCTACGTCGTAAGAAACCAGATGAGGTGGCTCAGGCATCTGGTTAGAATGCCTCCTGTGCTGCATATTCTATCGAGTGATTTTGTACTGTAATTGGAGTGAATCACACCATATCATCATTTGACGAAATTTATTTGGACTCATCACTTATCGCATCATCACTGGGGTGGCTCATCAGTTGTTGTGAATCGCCTTGTGTCGGAATTGGACTGAACTGTAGCTGCTCTGCAGGCAACTACCAGCTATCTCCCACCGTCAACATGCCACAGGACGACACGGTCATCATCGAGGACGATGGGCCGCCGCTCCTCCCTCCTCACTTGTCCGACCAGTCGTCGTCCAGCTCCCGTGACGACGTCGGCGGAAGCGGCGGCGACGTTACGCCGTCCTGGGCGCAAGAGATCCCCGCTCCTAAGGACAGGTGGCAAAGGAAGACATTTACATTCGCATCAGTCTTGTCATATTTTTTGCATCCATATTTATTCATCTCATTGAATACTAGGTTAGTTGATGTGTTGTAAATTGTAGGAAAAAAAGACGATGATTAGAATATTTTCTTTCTTTTAAATAGTAATGTATTGCGTACATGATTCTTTATACAATAAAACATGAGTATGAAAAATATTTTTAAATAGACTACAACATATTTTTTAAAATAATTATATTAATTAAATGTGAAAAACATAAAATTGACATTTATTATTTTGTAACAATTTAGCATAAAAAATAAAAATACTGTAAAAATAGTTTTATTGTATTTAGGGGTGCACCAATCGATCGGCCAGGATCGGTATCTCCAGCAATTTCAACCGGCAATTGTGATCAATATTTCTTTCTATTTGCCGCCCAGCTCACAGGTTGCGGGCGAGAGCCTCGCCAACGCAGACGCCGCCTTCCAGCGAGAAGGTTTCGGCCGCCAGAGCATGTCGGAGAAGCGCACCAAACAGTTTGGCGACGCCTCGCAGCTGGAGATCATCAAGACGCGCAAGTCCAAGAGCATGGATCTCGGTAGCTACTCAACACACTCAAAACACTCCAACAATTAGCCTTAGCCATGCATCGAAGTTAAGAATGTGGGGCTGGGCGGTGAATCAAACAAAGAGGAGCTAGCTTGCAAAATCACTGTCAGCGTTGACGACTCGGGCATTTGGTCTTATTTTTAATTATATGTTATTAGTAAGTCATGATATTCATTTACATGAAGACTTTGACCTTGTTCACTGCCGTTGATAGGCAGTGACTTCATATGCCGATAGTATCAAACTGGGAAGGCTGGAAGTGAAGGAGGTAATTGTATTTTATTTAACTTTATTTAACTTCAATTTAAAGATTTATCAAGGAAAGAAACAGCTCAAGATCAACATGCAACATTGCTTTCCTACAACTCTCTGCAAGTGTTTACATTTTCACTTGAACCCTTTTAAAGCTTTGCTAGGAAATAATGTCAGGCCTGTGGGCTAATCATGTGCTCCCAGGTTAATATTTTAAAAGGTTAATTGAATAGTAATTGGAATACTGTCATGTTGTGTGTGTGTTTAATAAGCGTATGGTTGGAAAATTGCAAATGGGTTTCCTATGAATGGTATTGAATTTGTCTATATTGCCCAGCCCTACAGAAAAGGGTTAGCATTCGTTGTCAGTTGTTTTAGATGATCAGGGCTCAATCCAAACGGTGAAACATCAAGCCAAGCTAACTTTTCTCCCTCAACTCTTCCAACACCTCATGCATCATCTTCTTCAAACTCTTCCTCTTTGGTCCAAAATCTGGAGTTTGCTCAACGTCTTGTCTCCTTAAAACGCCCCCTCCCATTCGGCTTTTCTTCCTCATCAATAACATCTCCTTGAAACGCCTCCTCCCATCCGGCTTTTCTTCCTCATCAATAACACTAAGTTCATCCCTCCGTCCTTCCATCCGTTCAGCCACTCACCCGCTACTCTGGCACTCATCCCGTCCGTTACGTTTGCTGACGTTTGTGATGTTTGCTGTGGCGGGATGTTGCATGAGGAATGTCATGAGCACTAACTGAAGCCCCAAATCTTTTGCCCCCCCCCACCCCGTCTTCCACTTCCTTTAACAGTAGCCGATGAGATTAACCTCAACCCTCGTCCTGACGCCGGCACAGGTAAGGCTAGTAGCTAGTGGGAGCGCTACATTCTGGCGTAGCCTCAAAGACCTTCAGAACTGCCAAATGACGGCGTTAAATCACCTTTTGACGCTCCAAATATCAACTTTTATTTTGAAAGATCCTCAGTGGCCCCATTGCGTTAATTTCCTCTGATCGCGATCCATCGTCTGTATTTGATTGCTGTGATTGATGAGGGGATGTTAATGGATTGCAGTGGTTTTTTTTTTAGGTTATTTTTTATCTTCCGGAGTTCAGTGAGTTGATGCAAAAAGCAGCAGCACATCATGCACTGCTTTTGAGTGATGTATGATTGCCAACATCAGCCAGTCCAATCGTTTTGTTTTTGTCTTTTTTGTTTTGTTTTTTCTTTTCTAGTTCAGTGAGGCATAACATGAAGCACTGTCATCAGTTTGATGAAGTTGGACAAGTTCAATGGTTGTTTTGTTTGTGTTTCTGGGTTCAGGGAGCCACGGCAATCAGCAGCACATCACGCACTTCGTTGACTTTCCACCCATACATCCATTAAACAATCTTATTTCCATGAAAATTACATCATAGATCAACTTTTAATGCATCCACCTGTTGAAAGCTTTGTCATTTCCAGTCTCTTCCTTACCTCCGTCAGAAACAGCAGCAAGCAGCATGTTATGCCATGCACCAACCACATCTTGACAACACATTTTTTCCCCCCCAAATACATCATCCAACTACAACCAACCATTCTCCAGACAGTCTTTTTTTTCCATCTTCCTGAGTTTTGGGATATCATCGGCATCATATCATGCGCTGTGCACTAAATAGTGAGATGTGCGTCTCTGCAATGTACAACCAATACAGTCTGAGCATTCATCAATTATCGTTGTGTTGGAGAAAGAACCTAATTGATCCATGATCATCCGAAAGCGAGATGTGAGATGTAAAATACGCAACTTCTGTGAAATGCTTACAACAGACACCAAATGCAAACGTGTACATCGTAAAGGAGATATTTTGCAATTTTTCCACAATTTAAGAGAGTTCCCACAAGTCCTTATAAGATTGCTGTTCCATGGTTTTGTCAAAATACCCTAAGAATCAAGAGTCAACAAAATAATACATTTTTCAATCAGGGTTGTAAGTGAACTTTTCTGCATACTTTTTTTTTTTTTTGCGCTGACTCTTAATCTGCCCTTTTTTTCCCTCGAGCTCACCAGGTCATCATTATCTCATAATAATATTAATAACAATAATACATAATATAGTAATACAGTAATATATTGAATTACAGATGAGGTTCAGCAACAGGTGAATTTTTTTCCAGAAATGTCATAGTATGGCAAATTCCATATTTCGCACGTTTTTATTGGTCAAACTTCAAAATACAAAATTAGAGTAGCTCAAAAATGTGATGTGCTAGTAAAAAAAAGTCTAGCCATTTTTAAAATCATCGTAAAAAATATGTTAAGACACACACACACACACACACACACACACACACACAGGCACGCACACCTATAAATAAACAGGATAGCCCTATCGCAGGGATGTCAAACTCATTTTTTGTCGTAGGCCACTTCGGAGTTACGGCTTCCCTCGGAGGGCCGGTGCAAAATCTCAACGTTATTTATTACCCATGACAATTTTTGACATTTCGGTACAGATTTCAGCAAGAATCATGATAGTTGACACACATGATTTGCTCCCGCGGGCCA
>CAAKHF010020798.1:0-29745 GCA_901007745.1 Hippocampus kuda
CCAAGGGCTCAGAGAGGAGCTGGAGAGAGCCTGGAAGGTAAAGGTGACAGTCGTGCCTGTGGTAGTCGGAGCACTTGGGGCAGTGACCCCCAAACTAGATGAGTGGTTGCAACAGATCCCGGGAACAACATCGGACATCTCAGTCCAGAAATGTGCAGTGCTGGGAACAGCAAGGATACTGCGCAGAACCCTCAAGCTTCCTGGCCTCTGGTAGAGGACCCGAGCTGAATGAGGGACGGACACCACCCGAGGGGTGAGATGAGGATTTTTTTTTTTTATATATGTATATATATATATATGTATGTATGTATACATGTATTTATTTATTTATTTATTTATTTATTTTTATATACACACACACACACACACACAATACATAGAAAACACTTATTAATGAACAACTGAATATCACCTTCCCTGAGAAGTTCTTTTAAGGACATGAATTTTGATTAATCAAAGGGATATTACATAAAATATTGAAAAAAATTGACCTGTTGCCACATTACAGTAATTGTGACCTTTGTAAAGTGCAAATACACTGTCCACAGCAGTATACTGTTTTTTTATTACAGTATACTGCTGTGGACAATTTCCAAAGCCTTTCTACAGCATATTACATACCAACAAAGTCCTTCCGCTCCTTCAACAATAACAAGCAATGGTTCACTGCCAAACTCTTAGAACTTAAAACTTAGAAAAGAAAAATAGAAGTGGAGATAGGCACTGTACAAACACGTCCAAAACCAATTGACAAAAGAAATTAACATTGCAAAGAGAAGCTATGCAGAGAGGCTGAAAAAGGGTGTTCTGCTAATGACTGTGCATCTGTGTGCAACGGCCTGAAAGCAATTACAAACTATAGGACACCATCCCCTCAGGCAGTGAACAATAAGGGACAGGCTGATGAACTAAACATATTTTTTTGCAGAATTGAAAAGGACACCCCCATTTTCCACACTTGCCCACCTCTACCAGAAACGACCCTATCCACACCCCCGCCCTCATCCCCTGCTCTGGAGATTCACGAACAGGATGTGAGACCGCTCTTCAAGCAGCTGAAGATCAAGAAATCCGTGGGACCCGACAACGTGTCCCCCTCCTGCCTGAATTTCTGTGCTGACCAGCTGGCTCAGGTCTTCACATAAATCTTCAACAGATCCCCAGAGCTGTGTGAGTTCCCATCCTGCTTCAAGCAGTCCACCATCATCCCAGTTCCCAAGAAACCAGCAACATCCGAAATGAATGGCGATAGGCCTGTCGCTCTGACGTCTGTGGTCATGAAGTCCTTCAAACGCCGTGTGCTGAACCACCTAAGGAACATCATCGGACCCCTCCTGGACCCTCTGCAGTTTGCCGACCGGTCAAACAAGTCTGTGGAGGATGCAGTCAACATTGGGCTTGTCGAGGGGATTTGTCCATTTCCTTATGGCCCTTCCTTGGACACAGGTTCTTTCCTTTCTCTATAAAGTGGAATAAAGACCCAACACCATGTCGTCTTTTCTGCAGTTTATCACAACACAATACGAATCGAGCTTCTGAGAGTTTTAGATTGCGTCAGAAAAGCGTCAGGAAAATCCAGTCACAATCATATTTAGAGATAATATGATAATGAGAGGCGAGCAGTTACATCTCCACGTGCAAATCCCGGAAGCAACGAAATTAACATGTCATCTGACGCGGTTTGGCTAGAAAAGTTGGGAGTGGTGAGGTGAGACCAGATCACCACTACCCCCTCTTGTCTTCAGTCTGAGCTTTGATGTGGTGGCAGCAACACATACTTGAGATAACAGTTCCTCTTTTGATGTTAAACATGCTCTCTGGAGGGGTGCTAAAAATGGTGGGGGTGAAGGGGTGTGATCACAGTAAGCAGGAACAACAGCATACTGCATTCTTTCAAGTGTTTGAACAGATCCAACAACAGAGAGGGGGTAGAGAAACACAGTAAGGAATAAATTCCTTAACAGGCTGCACCACATCCTCGAGCACCTCAACAGCACAGGGACCTATGCAAGGATCCTGTTTGTGGACTTAATTTCTGCGTTTAACACCATCATCAACTCCTCACCTCCGAACTTCTCCAGCCCGATCTGTCCCCTACGATCTGCCAGTGGATCCTCAGCTTTCTGACGGGAAGGACACCACAGGTGAGGCTGGGAAGGACAACATCATCAACATGCACCACCAGAACTGGGGTCCCCCAGGAATGCGTCCTCTCTCCACTGCTCTTCTCTTTCTACATGAACGACGGCACTTCAACACACACAGCCATCAAACTCATAAAGTTCACAGACGACACCACAGTCATCGGTCTCATCAAAGACGGCGACGAGTCTGCGTACCAACAAGAAGTGGAGCGGCTGGCGCTCTGGTGCAGCCAGTCAACACAACCTGGAGCTGAATACGCTCAAGATGGTAGAGATGATTGTGGACTTCGGGAAACATCCTTCACAACAGCTGTCCCTCACACTATCCAACTGCCCTATGTCAACTGTCGAGACCTTCAAGTTCCTGGGAATCACAGTCTCCCAGGACATGAAGTAGGAGGTCAATACCAACTCCATCTTGAAAAAGGCCCAGCAGAGGATGTACTTCCTGAGGCTGCTGAAGAAGCACGGTCTGCCACAGGAGCTGCTCAGACAGTTTTACACAGCAGTCATCGAATCAATCCTCTGTTCTTCCATCACGGTTTGGTTTGGGGCTGCCAGAAAAACGGGCAAAATCCGACTGCAACGGACAGTACAGACTGCGGAAAAAAAATCATTAGCACCGCCCTACCCACTCTTGAGGACTTGCACACTGCAAGACAAGGGCATGGAAAATCCTGCTGGACCCCCCACACCCTGCCCATCACCTTTTTCCAGGTACTCCCCTCAGGCAAGCGCTACCGATCCATGCGCACCCAGTCCAGCAGACATTCAAACAGCTTCTTCCCTCTAGCCATTAACTTCCTAAACAGTAATCCAAATCTAGAGTGGCTCTTTGCAATTTTGCACACCCCTGTTTGAACAGCATTACAGCAATAATCATTGTAGCTCCAGCGCTGTACTTACAATTGTCACTGATCTATATTCCACAGCACCAGACACTTTAAAGCGCTCAAGGACTTCTGTACAATTGCACACTTAAAGTTGTTCTACAAATGCAGTACTGCTACTGGTCACTTTAAAATGATACGATTATCTGCATCAACTGCAAAACAGTCATAGTATTGTATTCTACCACTGATCACTTTAGCTCTGCTCGATACTTTGGACATTGTCTCACAGCTGTCATTGGGTGGTACTACTGCATGACGGTACACCTTACACAACAGAATGTCTTTTGATACTTATTTGTCATGTCCTCGTTTTTCATGGTTGCTTGTTATTGCTGATCGTAGTGTCACCTGTACTATCGGAGACAAATTCCTTGTGTGTTCTACATACTTGGCCAATAAAGCTGATTCTGATTCTGATTGATGTTACCGATTGAATATATTAATATATTTAAAAATATATACATTTATTAACCTTGAAACAGCTTATTTTTCATGTGGCTATTCGAAGTTGGTGCACTGTCCCTTTAAAAAGATGGTGCACTGTCTCTTTAAGACGTTCATCCCGCTGCAGGTGACGTTGAGTCCGTGAGCAGGCGGTGAGTCGCGGCCCAAGTCGTGGTGAACTTTACTCATTCTTCGCTTGCGGTAGTTTACGCACTACACATTTACGAGTGCAGACTTTAGAGCGTGTGCAGATCTGCGTTACGCAAGTGTGTGTGTGCGTGTGTACGCGCGCGGTCGTGTGAGAAGCCATACTAAAGGGCGGTCCTGCTTTTACGCCAAGCCATGACTGACAGTCGGAGGGTGTGACACATCGAATACAGTAAGAGAAGCTTGACTCCGGCATGCTGACAGTCAGTCATGGCAACTTCGAACGAAGTCAGCGAGAACGCACGCAGTGGGACCAAGCGCTTCATCGGTGGCGTGGTCGAAGGTGAGCAAACCGGGGTTCGTTCCCCCCCACGGAGAATAATGTTGAGTCAGCCGCCGACTTCTCCCCCACGATGCATGTAAACAAACACACGCTTAACTACGGAGTTTTCTCAAATGCAATATGACTAACAAGGTTGTTTTCGTGAAGTCGTATTTTAATCCGACCTGGTTTGTTGCAGGATTTTATGGTCGACCCTGGACGATGGAACAAAGAACAGAGCTCTTCAAAAGGTAGAATGCAATCCAAATTGCAAACACCTCCAACCTGCTTCAGTTTGAATCATTAGTAATGATCAATATTTTCAATACTATGCTTATGTTGTTTTTATTTTATTGAGTATTTTATTTATCACACATGAACAACAGGACTGGAAAAGTGGTGCATCCATGTGAGACACTACAAAATGATCAGAATTGACCGTTGTGCGTCAGTAATGCAATTTTCATGGGGCAAATATTAGAATTAATGTGGTGATTGGGCCAGCATAGAAAGCCTTGTGACCCTCCCACAACCACTAATATAATCACTACTTGATAACATTCTGCTAATTTGTGTTGAAAAAAAGGAATACAACTTATTTTTGGTCAGGCATTGTGTGGATGCAGCTAATGGCCCCATGCTGCGTATTTAGCTGCACCTTCGTTTGCAAACAAGACATCCTCTTTTTAATATGTTCCAATGATGTAAAAAGCCATTTGCTTTTAAAAAAAAGCTAGCTACTTTAAAAAAGTAAAAAGCTAGGATGCTAGCTAAGTTAAAAGCTATGTTGGACAGTCCCTCCCACCCCCTCCAGCCCGCCCTGACAGCACTCGGTAGCTCCTTCAGTCAGAGACTGTTACACCCACGTTGCAAGACGGAGAGATACCGCCGCTCGTTCCTACCGACTGCTGTCAGGCTGCTGAATAAAAAATGAATAAACAAATCATAAATTATTTAAATGATATGACAACAAATGTGAATTTGAATAGTACGGGGACTATTGTATAATTCATTCATTCATTCATCTTCCGAACCGCTTCATCCTCATTAGGGTCGCGGGGGGTGCTGGAGCCCATCCCAGCTGTCTTCGGGCAGTAGGCAGGGGACACCCTGAATTGGTTGCCAGCCAATCGCAGGGCACACAGAGACAAACAATCATGCACGCCCGCACTCACACCTAGGGACAATTTAGAGTGTTCAATCTGCCTGCCATGCATGTTTTTGGAATGTGGGAGGAAACCAGAGCACCCGGAGAAAACCCACGCAGGCCCGGGGAGAACATGCAAACTCCACACAGGGAGGCCGGAGCTGGAATCGAACCCGGTACCTCTGCACTGTGAAGTCGACGCGCTAACCACTGGACTACCGGGCCGCCCTATTGTATAATATTGCACTTAATTGAACTTATTGACCTTATCCATATTTGTATTTATATTGCACTTAATTGAACTGTGTTTTCTTTTCTCTTAAACTTTTCTCTTCTTTCTACCTACAATCTTGCTGCTGAAGGCTGTAAATTTCCCCAGTGTGGGACAAATAAAGGATTATCTTATCTTATCTTATCTTAATGTGATGTGAAGTAATTTGCATCTCCAACTTTCTCAGGGAACAGAAGTGGGGTTTGAACACGTACCTGTACGCTCCTAAGGATGACTACAAACACCGCATGTACTGGCGAGACCTTTACTCCCCCAGGGAGGCAGGTGAGTCCGTGTCACCACAGCTAAACACTTTATTGGTTTGTTGCTGCTGCGCACTGACCTCACCTATCAACATTGAACATGTATCGCAGAAAAATAACAGCAATGAGAAAGAAATAGCATTGGCTCTGCAGCGCAAAGTATCATGGTCTATGGAATTCACCATGCCATGTTCGGCTGAAGCGGTAGAAAAGTAATGTTTTTGATGGAGATGTTGAAAAATATTTGCTTCTATGACTGATTTTATAGCAGTGACAACCGGTCAAAGTACAAATCCAAATAAAATAAACCTGCATGTCGATGCAATTGTTCCTGTTTTTTTTAATAAACATGAATGCATTTTATACACTGTTGATACAATGTTAATTAGCTGAGGTTGTAATTATACATACGGTTGAAATAGTTCAGGTAAGATTAACCTCAATGTACATACACACCTTACAATCGCTAATACCACTTAATATTACGGTTACAGTCACTAATGCCATTCAATAACGAGTTACTTATTTGCTAATGCATGAACACATTATGAATCGAGTCAATTTGTGGAGGAACTCAACTGTATTACGTTGCACTTCATCTGGCAACGATAGCAAGCGTCGTTTCATGAAGGTGGCCAAAATATGGCCAATTCAAATTAAGCAGTGTTGATAAGCTGTCCACTAGAGGGTGCTGGAACTGCACAAATGGGAAACTATCTGGCCTTTTGAACAGGTGTGCTGCTTTTCATATCGTGACACAACTATGGCATGGTGCAAACTTTAATTGTACTGTAGTGATCTTTACATTCCTAGCATTAATACAACTGATCTTGAATTACTCTGTCTGATAACTACTGTGCATCCCTACTTTAATCTCTGGGACATTTGTACATTGATGAAAACTATTATTCTTTGTGTATGCGTGCAGAGCAACTCATAGCCCTGATATCAGCAGCGAAGCAACACAACATTGACTTCATCTATGCTATCTCACCTGGCCTGGACATTACTTTTTCCAACCGCAAAGAGGTGGCTGCACTAAAGAGGAAACTGGATCAGGTAGGACTTTGTACAGTATGTATGATTAAAAGGAGGAGCCATGTTTATTGCTGATAATTTTTAAAAGTTTTATCAGCGGTTAAAACACTCCAAGTAGGTCAACTAGGATCTGCGGCACGGCCGCCTTCCCAGCAATGACTTAGAATTAGGATGTGTTCGGAATTTGTCACTCATTCTGATTCCCTAGTGCAGTGGTTCTTAACCTTTTTAGAGGTACCAAACCCAACCAGTTAATATGCACATTCACCAAACCTTCATGAGTGAAAAATATATATATTTTTTACAAATTCAAGATGTAAAAAAACGCATTTATTAAAAACAGAAAAAAGTAAATACAATTTCAAGAGATAAGTATACTTTTTAAAAAAAATTGTACGATGTACTATCACGCGTTGACAACTAAGCGAACGAAATTTCCCACAAAACTGATTGGACAAGCAATGTCATGTGATCATCTACAGCCAATGATGGCCAAGCGGGCATGTCATAACTAATTAGCATGTTGAATCGGGTGTTAACCTCCATGGCAGAGGCTCCTTCGAACCCCTGAGACGACTCACCAAACCCCTGGGGTTCGATCGAACCCAGGTTAAGAACCACTGCCCTAGTGCCTAATCAAGGAGTATATCGTTCAGCACCTAATGTTAGTCAAATGAAAAGTAATTTTTGAACAAAACTCGAGTGCAACGTTAATTCCATCATTGCTGTCATGGACCATCTGTAATAATTATTGAATGAATGCATACTTTTTAATAAGATTAGATTGTTTTAAGATGAGTGTATTTTATAGACTTAGTGGCGTAACTCCATCTAGTGGATGCATAATGCAACCCCAGCCGCTATTGTAGTTTCTACTCTATGCGCCTTATAAATGCGGTGCGCCCTATACAGTCAAACCTTGGTTTTCGAACGTCTCTGTTCTCGACCAAATCGGTTTTCGACCAAAAATTTTGAGTTTTTTTATGCCTCGGATTACGACCGAAAATCGGTTCTCAACCAAACTGAGCGCACTTAAATGCGCCACTTGAGTCCTCTCGCTTTCCTTACACGAGGTAGTGACGCTTCCCCTGGCAGACGAGGAAGTGACGCTTCCTCGTGTTGCGTTCAATTGTGAGCAGACGTGTTCAAAAAAGTTTTTTTTTTAAAAAGAGCGTGGTTTCGGTTTTCGAACAGCCTTCTGGAACGGATTATGGTCGAAAACCGAGGTATGACTGTACATGAAAACTGTCGATGGTGCACCTTATAGTGCGAAAAATATAGTCGATAACCCATTGTAAAGTGTCCTTGGGTATTTTGAAAGGCGCTTATAATAAAATGTATTATTATTATTATTATTATTATACTTACTACACCTTCGTACAGCACTACCAATGGTGAACATACTTTTCAGAGTACGAAATAGTAGATAAAGAGTGATTCCGAATGCAGCCTTAGTAACATTTTTGCAGACTAAATATGTGTTCAAAACCTGTCCCATACCCTCTCTAGGTTAGAGAGTTTGGCTGCAGCTCCTTCTCATTACTGTTTGATGACATCGAAACAGAGATGTGTCCTGCCGATAACCAGGCCTTCAGCTCCTTCGCCCACGCGCAGGTGGCCATCACCAATGAGGTGTACCAACATTTGAGAGAACCGGAGACCTTCCTCTTCTGTCCCACAGGTCACCAAATCAACTCCCTTTAATTAAATTCTGTAAAGATTTAGTTTCAGTTGACCGTGCAAATTTTATTCACAGTGAATCCCTGCCATTCATGAGAATTAGGAACCAAGCACCATCTGCTATAATTAAGAAGACCTGCAAGAATAATTTTCTCTGTAAATAATTTAAACCCTAAATATACCACAAGCTATAATATGATTGAAAAACACTTATCTTCCAACATAAAGCTTAAAATGAACAAAATAGAGCATTTGATTTAGGAAAAAATGAACTGGACATGTGATGATGTTGGCATGTAAGTTTGCATTTAGCCATCTTATTCCATTTTTGACTGCAGGAGATACACGGATAGCGGTAGCTATTGAGACTTGTACAAAAAGCAAAAAACAAAGTAATTGAAGCCTTTCCCCACCAAAAAAAATTTGTCAGTGCTTGCGGATACCACAGTATTGTCGAAAAGCACTACATGAAGCTTTTAAACTTACTTCAACATAGGTCCTTGGCTCCAAGATGCCACAAGATGGCACCAAAGCAATACTTTATTAGACACGGCTATGGCATGTGCATTAAATTTATTCAGCAATTCCCTGCCTATTGTTTGCGGTTTTATCTATGCACATATTTATTTGTGCAACTTACGTGCTGAAGCGGTATGGCGGTATGGCTCTGTGGTAGAGTGGTCATTTCCCAACCCAGAGGTTGGTGGTTCGATCAGGTTATTCCTGATGCTGCATCATCAATAGGAATGTGTTACAGTGCTTTCAGTACCTGAGGTAGAAAAGCGCTTTACAAGTGACAGCAATTTATCAAAAATCAGTTTATCAGTTTTTGTGATCTTTCTAAAATAACCGATGAAGCCGCCATGTCATGTTTATATATATATATATATATATATATATATATATATATATATATATATATATATATATATATATATATATATATATATATATATATATATATAGCAATAAACCATCAATTTAGTTTTCTCTAACTCTACCTGAGCAACTAGTCATTACTAGTTGATCACTTCCAGCGCTGCCAATAGTGATCCTCACCTTCCTCTGGATCATCTTGAGACCCACAAGCAGACTCTCCTGCCTATTTTCAGGATGCTGTTGTTGACCGTCAAGCCGGCTGGCTTGCAGCTTGTGGTCAACGCTGGATGCCACTTCGCCTACAGTGTTGTTGCCTTCACCGGGTGGTTTGGTGGTATCTTGTGGCATTCTAGAAAGATCACCAAAAATACACAGATAGGTCGAAATATCTGAGTTTTTCAGCAAATAATTACCTTCCCTCTAAAAAAACCCCACAAGATTAGGTTAATTTGCGAATGATGAATCGGCGGCGGGTTCGCTGTGTGTGTACATATTTTAATATGTTGTATGCCATCAAGTTCCAAATACTGTACATAGTTTTGCACATTAACCAATGTTCTTCCCCAAAACTGCAGATTATTGTGCTGCTTTCTGCACTCCAAACGTGTCACAGTCATCTTATCTTCACACTGTGGGAGATGAGCTGCTACCGGGGATAGACGTGTTGTGGACAGGTAATTTATACAGAAACACATTGAGGTTTTAAGAGTTTATCCAAAGTTCCCCCATTCACCCAAAAAAAGTACACAACCTTATACAAGTAAAATTTGAACTCAGGTCCAAAGGTGGTGTCTCATAAAATCTCAGTGGAGTCCATAGAAGAGGTGTCCTCCATCCTCAAGAGGGCGCCAGTCATTTGGGACAATATACACGCCAACGACTATGACCCACAAAGAATTTTCATGGGCCCCTATAAGGTAAATACTGATTGATTCAAGAAATGATGCTCAACAGAAAAAAAAAAAATCATAATATAGTACAGTCGTACCTTGGTTTACAAGTTTAATTTGTAACTCAGTTTACTCATATCTCAAATTGTGAGTGAGACACAGCATGCTGAGTGGAAGGCAAGGTATGACTGCATTTGGACAAAAAGATCCATACCTCGATGTTAAAAATATATAATCATTTTACCGTTACTTTTTTATTTACCTAGTTGTGCCCATTAAATTAGAATTTAAAAAAGTCATGAAAAAAGCGGAAAAAAAAGTCAGTCATTTGTTTAAAGTTTGTAAACATTAAATGAGAACGATAGTAGTACAGTAATACACAATGTATCAGTTTGACGACAGTGTGCAAAAGCGTTGAAAATGGAATCGGACTCCCCCTGGCTTGTGCACTTTTGAAATGTTCTTCTTTTCCATTCAGGATCGTCCAACTGAACTGATCCCCAAACTGAGAGGTGTGCTCACAAATCCCAACTGTGAGTTCCATCCAAATTTTGTGGCAATCCATACTTTGGGGACCTGGTGCAAAGCTTCTGCTGATGGAGCAGCCAGGGATGTGGAAATGGGTGAGCTCTCCCGTTTTCGCCGTGATGGATTCCTCGATGAGATTTCCTGTGTTGTTATTCTCGCGCTTGTGTGTCCGACATGAGGCGACGAGGAGCAGGACCCCTGCTATAGCCCCCAAAAAGCCCTGACGCTGGCCCTCACTGACTGGCTGGAGGAGTTTCTGTGTACAGATCAGCTTACAGGTAGATAAGCTCCTCCACAGCTTTGAACTTGCTTGTTGTTGTGGTGCATAAAAAAAAATAAAATAAAAATAACAAAAACACCCCCTTCTGATATCGCGATCACCTGAAATCATTCTCAACATAGTGACAGGCAGCATGTATGCATGTTCTGGCTTGGCAGAAGTTTGAAACACAGATTTGTATCACACCCTACACACATGCTGCAGAGCAACACAATGAAATGGAAGTCAAACCGTAAACCCGCTACCCAATTTTGTTCCAGCTTGCTGTAAGAAGGAATCGTCTGACGAGGAGCCCATGCAAACAGACCTTGGAGAACACTCGTATGTGCCCGGAGCGGGAGAGAACCCGCTTTACACAGCCGAGCCTCTGACCCTAGACGACCTGAATCTGCTGTCCGACCTCTTCTACCTGCCATATGAATATGGCTCCACAGCAAAGACCATGCTGCATGAGCTGAACTGGCTCAAAAGCCACAGTCAAGCTGCCGCCCTCAAGACGGACCAGGTCAGATTTGACATCACACTTGCATACATCGTCGTCATTTTCCATCCGCCAAGAATAACCTCATAATAATTGCCGAAGCCAAATTATGACCTGCAGATCATTTCCAAACGTGTTGACCTAAATACAGAGTAAATGGATGATTCATCCTCTGTTTCAGAGAAAAGGGAAAGTATATGTTTCATCTTTCACCAACTGTCACACTTTTTTTTTTGTACTGAGTGTGCATGATCATTCTTATGCTGTTTTACTCTTTCACTCTTTCCTGCGGGAAACTGTGCAAGATTTGACGGGAACACACACAGAAAGTTCTGAATTTTTTTCAAGCTACCTCTTAAACACCGCTAACAGTGTCCCACACATTTGTGGCATGAACAGTTTCACAGCTTCAAGAGTCCCACCATTTTACTTGATTTAACACATACAAAATCTAAAATCCATTTGACGAGGCTTGGGTCAAATTTACTCAAATGGACTCAAATTTGTAGCACCTGGGGAAAGGAATGACGTTTTAAAAACTATTTTCATTTTTGTTTATTTGAGGTCACTTGAGGGTAAAGCATCACATTTCAGAGTGACAGAATGACATTGTGGTCGTTTGTATTGGTGAAAAATTTCAAAACCGGTCAAATCTGACCTGAAGATTGAAGCGCGTCACCCACTGATGTGTTTCTAGACGGCCGAGTGGTGTTCGAGAGCACGGCAGTTTGACGACATGTGCGAAGCGGTGGTGCGGATGTTCAACCGTTTGTCCAATGCGCCCAACCGCAGCATTCTGTATGACCTCTACAACTACATCTGCGACATCAAGAGCGGCGTCAGTCTGGCTCAAGCATACGTCAAATCGCTCGGTGAGAAAAGCAGAATAATGTCACTGTCATTTATCTACAAACAGGTCAAATCGCTCGGTGTTCTATTTCGGATTGGTCTCTTTCTTTTTTTTTTTTTTTTTTTAACCTTTTCCGGGACGGCGGTCACCACAGTGGACAGATCTTCAAAAGTTACTCTCTCCTACATGAATGAATGCCCCCCTCCCCCCAAAAACAGCAAAACAAAAATTCGGATGTTAGTTATCATACGTCTTGCATGAAAGGGTTCAGTTAATTTTGATGACAGTTTTTACCTTCCCCCCTCAGATTCATTGCAAAGACACTTGAGCTGTCCTTCACTGCTACCTTTGTACATTCTGTATGGGAAATAATAATTAGTTTTTTTGATCACCTTAAGAATGTGTAAGTTTGCTTACTTCGAAAGAAATTAAGTTTCCAGTTTTTTGGTTTTGTATTGATTATGGTTACACGCTATCAGTGGGGAACAATAAGTTATAAAATATTGAGTCTAATAATTATAATTGATTGTCCACTCCAACTCAGCCAGAATTTTGCCACCCACAATTTGGCTTGTGCTCATTTATATCAGTGGATGCGCTTTTTTGAGTGGTTAGATTCATACAGAGCAAAAAAAAAAATAGGAACACATGCTGCTGAGCCGCACCGCAGGCATTTTTGCAAATCCTGTGCAAAATGTGCAGCTCCTTGGTGGTAGAGTGGCGAAAGGTAGCTGGGGGCTTGCATCTTCAAAATTATAGCCTTTACAAATTGCACCTTGTACGGACAAAAGGAATATATTTGGAACACTCCGAGCTTAACGTCAACATTTGCTCACCACAGGAGGGCTTGGCAAACCATCGGCCCAGCTAATGAGTGATGATCCTGAACCGTGGGGATTCAGAGGAGGCCTCTCTGGAGAGTTTCAGGTGAACTGACTGGCTTGTTGTCATCTGAAAGCGATGGATGTCAAAGTTCATTTTTATTTGTTTTGAATTTGAAAAGGCAGACGCCAGAGTAGTACAGTAGTTGGCACGCAGCGGGAGGCCGTGCATCGGTACCTGGGTCTTACCCATTTCATCCAACCACTATTTTGTCACAATTATGGAGACCTATGTATACATATGCAGCCCCCCGCAACTGTGCCACACATATTATCTAGAGTGCTTTAGAATGAATACGGAATCATCTATATTGAAGTAAAATATATTATATTCACTGTAGATGCTGATTATTCAATGGATGTCATTGGACCTAAAAAAAAAAAGAAAACAAAACGGTCCCATTGAAAATGTTGTTAAAGTTACAAATGAGGAGGTTCGACTATTGGGACAAAGACAAATTGATGGAACAAATATTCAAATTTAGATTCTAAAATGGAGGGCAGTGCCTGACTGTGATGTTTTTTTTGGCAGCCAGGGAAAGCGTTGCTGGCCCTGACAACTCACCACTGTTAGCATGTCAACCTTGGGTTCAAATCTTGGGTTCAAACCCCGTGTAGAGTTTGCATGACTTCACCATGCTTGGGTGGGTTTTCCCTGGGTACTGCGCCTTCCTTTCATATTCCAATAACGTGTGTTAGGTTCATTGGAGACTCCAACCTGTAAATACATGTGAGGGTAAATGTGCCTGTCCAGGGTGTACCCTGACTCTTGGTCAGAGTAAGCTGAGATAGGCACACGCGTGCTACACAAAGTGGATTGATGGATAAAAGGATATAAGACAAGAAACTCCTTATTAGCCTCTATTATTATTAGTGACATTGACGTCGATGTTTTTTTTTCTGTGCTTCCTGCCTAGCCACAAACTGGGATGCCACACATGCACAAACAAGTTCTTGTGGAGGTGCGCTTGAGGACACAATACAGAGCAGTTTCAGATTCAAGGGCACCTCGGTATTGCTCAAGGAGATTTTAAGACATTTTCAAATTTGCATTTTTGCCGATTGATATATTTGGGAACCTATCCTGTGTCATTTGTTGAAAAACTTTTTTGTGCTCAAGACAAAGGCATGTCTAAAATCAAAATATTGCTTTGGTGCCATTTGGGATGAACAATGCTGAAATGAGTTATATTTCATTTAGTCAACACATAGGCTTGTCTGGTACCAAAAAAAAAAAGTGCTTTGCCGCAATCTTATGGCAAAAACCTTTTTTCCAGGGTGTCAAATACTTGTGAATTTTTGTTCATAGCGTGGCTCGTTCTCAAAACCCAAGCCAAGCGTTTCCAAAACAAGCTGCTTAGCGCGATATTGTCATTAAACACCGTTTATGTCCTTTCAGAGAATGCTGCCAGGCCATGGAAACAGAGACCTGTTCAAACATCCGCCCAGGACGTCGGTGTACTGCATACGGCCTTACTGCGCAGAGGATAAGGTGAGGTTATTCAATCAGTCGTCCTAAACCAGCCCAACATTCCTTTTGCCAACACTGCGTCACTTTTTCTTTTCTAGATGGACGTGCAGAGAATTTTTGTGAAGATGCAACGAGAAAGACAGATTCAAGTCGCCTCCGTGACAGAGTCCCCTCTTATTAGTGACATGTAGGTTGGTTTTGAGATTATTCATGTATTGTGCGAGGAAGGATGTCCACAGGAAGTTACGCAAAGGCAGCAAAAAGACTCAACTGGTGCCCCAAGTGCATTTGCGTTTTGCTGCCATTCCAGTCCAAGATAATCACCACTCGATGAGGAAATTGACACACACTTTAATTATTTCCTGCAGGTTAGGGTGAGAGGTCTGAATGAACAATGTCATCCCATTGAAACCAAAAACACACTCCTCTCCTGATTTGAATGTGTCTGTTGCAGCCTGTCAGCAGGCGAAATCCCCCCAAGCCCTCAGTGCGCGCTTGTCCTGGAGGATGATGCGGGGCCGTGCGGCTACATGCTGGCGCTCACAGATGTCAAAGCAGCCTCCGTTCAGGTGACAATTTGGAATGAGCAAATCCCGAAAACGGGAAGATTAGGATGAATTCCAAATGCCGCTGCTTTATCTCTTGCCTCCAGAGGGATACGAGTGAGCGTGTATTTGAGGACTTCCCTTCAGTAATCACTGGACAAGTGCTGCCAAGGGTCACCGACCCCTCTCCGGTGAAGCGTATGATTACACAACTGTTGTCCACCATCAGGAACTGTGGTAAATTGACACATTTAATGAATAGGTCATCTTACTATCTGCAAAATGTTGGTTTTGTCATTCTGTCAACTTTGAAATTGGCACTATTCTAGAAAGCCATTTGAGCATTTATTTGTTATCCTTGATATCCAGCTACCCATAAAACAAATACTGTACTCACCCTGTTTCAAGAATATTGAATAAATGTTCCAAGTGGTAAAGTGGCTTTCCGTTGCTAAGGTAAAATTGAAAACACATGAGTGTTTTTCAGGTTCCAGAGGAGTATTCTGTGAGTTGAGACACGGTGACCGGAGGATGCTCGACTTCTACACCAAAAGTTGCTCCTTCCAACCAATCAAATTGGCCGGTTTGCCTCCAGATGTCATTGCCATGGGAACAAGCCTTTAATCTCAAATCACTTCAGAAAAATTGTCAGTAAAAATGTCATTTTTAATAGCAGTCATCACCTGCTATGAAAAACACATTTGCCTCACAAGCTCTGTGAAAATGCATAATTAATTTTTGAAGACTTTGAGTTTTGCATGTTGAGCTGTAATGTCCAATTTTTCATTCTCAGCTCAATAAAAGGCTGTATTGATTTGTTGCACGGTGTAAACATTTGGTGGATGTAGGCCTTGTTTGATTTTATGACCCAAAAGAAAAAACTTCCTCTTAAATTTTTATTCTTGTCCATGGTCAGCAAACAAAATGTCACTCAAAACATCACTCATAGGGGATACATTTATTCTGTTGTGTAGGCTTAGTTCCAAAATATATTAATGGTTTATTTTTATATTAAATAATTCTGCTGCTTATTTGCTTTGATTCATTAGAACTTCAAATAAAAAATTTAAATCTGGTCAGTATAAATATGAAAATAGCCTTTCAAGACAAAGCTATAAGTGAAACTATTCATTTCAAGTAGTTCCTGAACATTCAATGGTGTGCGATGTTACACGGGTAGCCCTGAGAGTCTGGCCAGCAGAGTTTACCCACAGGAGACAAATTGCATATTTTGTGTGTTATTTGAAGGTAACCATGATCAAGTGAACCAGTATGCTTATATTAGTTAAAGGGGAAGTCAACCCCCAAAATTTTTTGACAGCAATTTGTTGGATGCAGCCTCACGAGTCTAAACATGGTGTTATGAGGAATATTTTGTTCATGGAATGAATTGAGCAGCACTAAAATCCAACTGTTTTTATCCATCTCGTAGGGCGGCCATTTTACCACTTACAGTATCGTCTACTGAAAATGACATCACAGTTGCTCTGTTTATGACCGCAGCTTTTCTGTTTTTTGAAGCTGAGTGCTGATTGGTTGTTACCTGAGCCCTGAGCAATTGTGATATATATTTTTTCAGTCGGCAGCAGGTGACAAAATGGCCCGCCCCCTGAGATGGATAAAAAAGGGTGAGCTTTCCTACTTAATCATAATTCGCAAGTGCGATATTAAACAATGCAGTGTGTAGACAAGTGGGGGCGCAAACAACATGTTACTGGAAAGAAAGCCTCGATATTTTCAAATAAACTCCAGGCCTTCGTACTTGACATCGCCGATCTTTGTCTCAGGCATCAGCAACCGGCCGTCGAGCGTAAACGCAACGATGTAGGAGGCGATCCGGCCCGCATCCTCCTTGGATTTCAGGGCCAGAATAATCTGATCATCTGTGTCGGGAACAAATTTAAATGAGGAAAAACCATGGGTTGGGTTCAGAGGTCCAACACGGCGCGTCGTCATGTCGCTGAAATCGACTCTGCAGGACAGCAGCAAGTTGGTAGCGCGCCGCTCGTCTGCGCCCTCGTCATAGCGCTCGTGACTGGCGCGGCGAGGCAGGAAGAACCACCGCTGAAGCCGCTCGCTCCATGCTGCAGATTCATGGATAAGGTAGCCTGCAGCAGACCAACAAAACATACACATTCTAAGAAAGAGTCAATGAGAGTGACGGAATGAGAACTGTTGCAACCTGGTGGTTTGATCCCCGCAGCGCTCCGCAGGGCGTTGTAGTAGGACAGCCAGTTCTTATGCTCAACGTCACCGTAGTAACCGATGACTTTCACCCACTGCGGGTGGTGGTTGACCACCTCGCCTGTGGTAGTGGTCCACTCCTTGCCAAGACCGCCAACGTATAGTTGCTGGTCCTTCACTGCAAGCCACTCTGCCTTAAAGCCTACAAATGCACACAACGCATCAACACTCAATTCAGGACAAAGAGCACAATCTATTGAATATTGGGCAGTATTTGGTCCCTGGCCTTTCAGGGGATACTTACCTAACAATCACCCCACAATCATGGTCAGAATGAGAGAGAATTTCAATCACAGTGAAAACATACACAGCTAAATATGGCCTAAACATTGGACATAATGGGGTGTGTTGATTATTAAATAAGCTAGTGTAAATACTTGTGGAGTACTGTAGATGTTACCCTCATTTAAATGAATGAGGACATGAGTCAACCCAAGCCAATAAAATAGTACGGAACTTTTCAGATTTGTAATATTTATGTCCAGCATTATTGTTTACTTCTGGTTCGCAAATGGCCGCGAGCACATCTTCCTCACACTTTTCAAGTTCAAGGCATAAATCTCTGCAGTCAGTTGTTGGGTTTGCACCTCGCCTGAAGATACCACAAGATGATGGCAAAGCACTGCTTGTGTCAATTTAAAAAAAAAAACTCCTCAACTCACTTCAACATAATTCCTTGGCACCGAGATGCTGCCAAAACAATACTTTTGCTTGCTTTGCCTGGAGCTCAAAAACAGATGATAGTTTTTCAGCAAATCACAGAATTTTCCCGAAAAAAGATGCAAATGCTGAAAAGCCAATTTTCATCCATCCAACCATTATCTGATCCGCTTATCCTCACAAGGGTCACGGGTGTGCTGGAGCCAATCCCAGCTGTCTTCAGGCAGGAGGCGGGGTACACCCTCAACTGGTTGCCTGCCACTCGCGGGGCAAGCATCCATATTGTCGAGAGAGCACTAAAACAGCCACCAGGTGAGTTTTTCAAACGAATAACAGAGAATACGTTGCAGAAAACAAATCCGAACTTGGATGAAGAGGTGAGTAGCAAGACCACATATGGGTGGGGGGAACACGAGACAAGGCATCGGCAGTGTAAATCCAGCCAACCAAGACAGAAGTTAGTCGACTGACCTTTGGAAACAGACCCATCGCCGTCAGGAAGTATGACCCAGGGGACCGCCCGCCTGCCATCAATCCTGTACACCACCCCTGTGCGGTCATCCACGCTGTACAGATGCCCGTTGAACGCCACCAGCTCGGACAACTCCATACCTGGAGAAGAAACTTTTTTCAGTCAACGTGGAGGACACGTGGACTTTGGCGTAAACTGTGGCTTCAACCTCGTCCTTTCTCCGCGAGGTGACTCTCCAGTGTGATCGTTTCCTCATCCCATTCCACTTCCAGTGTGTCGGCACTTTCTGCGACGGTCAGGTGACCCTTTTTCATGTAGCTAAACCACGTCTGGTCCTTCAGGCTGCGCGACGCTGTGTCAAGGTCTGCAATGACTGCGATGCGGTACCTGATGCCATTGCTGGTCTTCACAGGCGGACTTAGAGGGTACGTGTCATTGTAAGGATTTTCCCTTTTATGCAGCTGGGAGACGCGTAGCATACGTTGTCTCTGAGTGTCCCAGATCATCTGGTCATTACCCTGATGATACATTTGCAAACTGTTGTGGTGGGACTGGCTGGCTGGAGAGTCTCCGTACCCTCCCGTGCGGTGCAGGTACAACATCAGCATCAAAGCCAGCAGGACGGCCACAGAGATCACCGGCCATTTGGGCTTGAGGCGGGAGTCTGAGGAAACCGCTTGCGTCATGGTGGACAGGGCCAAGGGGAGGCCTTGGACGGCGATGCCAAAAGTGCTCATAGAAGGATCGTCTCCATCCTCGTTGGGCAGTTCAGGTTGGGGAGGATGCAGAGGCGGTTCTAAGATCAAATATTTAGTGGTGATGAGATCCAGGCCAGGCAAGATAAATTTCATTGTTTGGTACATTTTAAATAGGGGTGCTCCAATCGATCGGACACTGATCCTAATCAGCCACTGTTCGTGGGAATGAAATATGTTTCCATATGTAATTTAACATTCACCAGCAATGTTCAAAGCATTGCAGATTGAAACAAGTCATTGACGTGGATGTTGCTATGTTACACACAACCAAAAGCAGGGGTGGCCAATTCGGGTCCTTGAGAGCCATTATCCAGCATGTTTTAGATGTTTCCCTCCTCCAACACACCCGATTCAATGAAAGCAAATTCTGTATTGAGAGCACAAGATTTGGTGCTGACCAAAAAAATCAGCCTCCTGAAAATCTCTTTAGAGTTGGGCAAGCTATAGCTTATTTTCAATGCACGTACATTGCCTTTGCCTTTTCTGGGAATGTCGCCGCTAGCAGCTAGCATTAGCAGATAGTACAGTACTTTGTTGCGCTCCACTCAGGAGTTATTTGCCGCTAAAGTATTTTGTCTGTCTCTCTGTGCAGCGTGGAGCCAAATGGGCCGCATCCCGGACCACTGTCCTAAAGTCTGAAATATTATTCTGACAGAAATTAAAATACTGTATATAAGAACATGTGTAACTAACTGTTTTATAGAATTATACTTGAGCTTTAAAATGATGTGGTAGCTTTTAATTAGCCAAAAGTCTGTTGTTAGCCTGTCTTCAAACAAGCAGTCTCAAACAAAAATATTTTGAGTTCTCTTTTTTTCTTTCCATTGCTAAACACACCTGAAAATTTGTGCACACCCAGACTTAGATACTCTATGTATGTATTCGTTTTATCCAGGAAGGATTTAACCTGACGTGTTCTGCAGACAGGCTTATCCCCCTTCTCTGCACGGTGTGACGGGCGAACACAAGAGTTTGGAGCACCTCCGCTGTCACTCAAGCGAGTGCGACCAGATTAAATTTCTCCCGGCACACACTGAAAATTTGGCCGCATGTGCAAGCATATTTGTCTCAGTGTTGAGCTCTCATATTAGGACATAATTTTAAACATTTGGGTTAAAAAATGTGTTTTACATAATGCTCTGCTGCCAACTAAATGTGATTTCTTTACTTAGTCCAAATATATGTCATAAGAAAAACAGATACACACTTAATAAAAGAGAAAGCCAAGTAAAAAATAAATCAACTAACCTTGTTAGTTTCTTTTTCTGTCCTTAATTATATGCTTAGATTTGGAGGGATGTCTCTGATGTGAGGTCTGAGGCATGAGGAAAAGTCGCTTGGAGGTCAGAAAAAAATAATCCTGGAGAAAAAAAAGGGAGGAAAAAAATCATTAAAAAAATATTGTAAAAATAGGGAAAGCGTGAATGTCCAAATCTGCAAGTGCCGAACTGCAAATATGCAAGTCAAGTGTATTCTAAAAACAACTGATCTGAATGGGAAGGTTGAAGGTCCAATCCAAGTTTAAGGGACCACTGTACCACTTATTCCTATGGAGTGTTGTATTATATCAGTTCCTGGTAACTTTTTCAATTTGTTCTTGTAGAACAGCTACAGAATGTTAAAATGTTAGTTTTAAACAGTTAACAGTTGAATGACATGGACAACTTTACCCTGGAATATAATATCCATTGATTCCGATGGGAATTTTTACTTTCGAAATGCAAACCTTGAGGACAACCGATTCTCTGTACCGTACTTCTGTTCTGCCCTTCGTGCTCCTTGCACTCCCAACGGTTCTTCAACTTTTCCCACACACAACCAACAAAGAACGCTCTTGTTGTCACTCGTGTAAGCACGACCCATATTTGCCATGACTGCACATCACTGACTCTCCCCTCTGATGGCCCCTTTTGGTCGGATTCCTGCATCAACAGATTAGATATCATGTTGTTGCTTGCGTCCCACAATATCTATGTCCCACCGAGAGCTGATCGTATATCTCTCAAGATTATGTAATTTTTCCCCTGTCATTGAAGGGTGACCAATCCAGGGTGTCATCTGCCTTTTGCCCAAAGGAAGTTGGGATGTGCTCCAGCTCCCCAACAACTTGAACACATGAATGGATGCTTCTATCCTTCTAATCAAACCACAAAGGAAGACAGTAACAGAAAAAAAAAATCACATAATAGCTAATTTGACTGGAAAAAATAGTTGTGCATGTATACTTGGCAGTGTCTTTTGTGCTTCTTGTGAGTTGCATGAGGAATTAAGAGGCTATTTGGACAATGAGTGTTGTCTCGGAGGGCCCTCACAGTTTTTTCTTTCGTCACACTGTGAACCTGAGGTGACTGACAAACCATCAAACCATCCGTCTATTTTTTTTTATAGCACTTGACAATGGGGAGAAGGTGAATCGAAGTGCATGCCAGCTGGCAATTAAGGCAACAAAAGAAACAAACAACGCCACAAATGACTTTAATGAACCCAACGTGTATATTTTGGGGGAGTTGGAGGAAGCTGGAATACCGGGAAGAACTTTGAGGCAGACAGGCGAACCAGCAGTTCACTGTTCTAGCCAAAGTCAAGACAAAGTATACCTTACCTTACCCAAGTAATTTATTAACTGTGTACAAATATTTATTTGCATTTGTTTACTGTACAGTTTGTTAATACTGTAGATACATCTTAGCTCCCAGTGGGACTAAGTAAGAAGATGCATCAAATCCAGATTTCAATGTGAAAAAAAATGTTACTACTGTACTTTCCTACTTTGTAATTCACCTCACAGACGTCATTTATACACGCAAGGCTGCTGGTTCACTGAAAACGGAACCTGAAAATAAATACATCCAAGTTACGGCGTGGCACGATTACTGTACTTCCTTGTTTAGAGAATGTGTCTTGATGGTCCCAGCAGCAGTCCGTTACGTTTGTTAGCCTAGCAAGTCTCAAATCACCTAGTCATAAGCTGCACCGATTGAACTCATGACTGTCGAAATAAGAACGAAAACAAAGTTAATGTCTTATAACCCACTTGAGAACGTCGCCACAGTGCTGACGTGAGCCAACAGTTTCGGCTAGCGATGTTTAAAAACTGTTCGCTTACCTGGCGTAGATGTTCGGCTTCATGTCGACATGGACGTGTTCGTTAACTATTTTTTTTGGAAAGAGTTAGCGACCTCCCTTTCTTGATTGTGTTTTAACGGCGGTTTGGAAACTGAAATAGTGCGTGACCGTCACATTAACGACCTTCTTCCTGGTAGAAGACAAAACAGGGGCGGTGCGTGCAAATACTGACTGCAACAATAACACAAAAGCCCCTTTCGTTCTCTCGAATTGATGAAAATTGCAATGAAATTACAAATCTTTAAAACCTACATCTCGAATAAAAGTGAACCAGTTAAACATACAAAAAACCCACATCCATTTTTTAATATGTATTTTTTTTTATTTAAACAAAAATAATGTTACTAGTTAAGGTGCAATTAAAGTGGTGAATGATCGTGTGCATCTATTCATTACTTTATTTAGGCCGTACTTCAATTTAAAATATAGACTTATGGCAAATCTTTACATTTAATAACCATACAGTATGCAGTTTTCAATTTCACATTTAAGTTAACAATGCCATAATGACCTATCAGCTCTGCAGAGGTGACATTTAAGTGATATTCCCATTGTGTTTTGTTGTTGAATTTCAGACAAACCGATGACAGATTATAATGGCACCATACTGCTACACTGAAGTGATAACCCAAAGTGTCCAAGTCTGTATTCCTGATATCTAACAAAGCATGGTTGCATACGAACAATTTCAAAACCACAGACATTTTAGGCCCGTGTTGAGCTCTCCAGTGCTGTTACAAATGATCAACTGCATTCCGAGCACAAGAAAAATTGAAAAAAATGCCAGAGCATATAGCGAGCCATTAATCCATGTATTTGCGCAGGCTTCCGAATAGGATACAATATTGTTAAACATTTTCAACACTCAAACAGTAACTTTCACTGAACATTGATATACAACTTTAACCTGATGATGGGATTCAATTATCATCATAGCAAATTTCCAAATCAGTGCATGGTAAGTCTCCTCGTAGGGATGTCAATCGGTGACACATCCACCTCAGCGTTTCCCCATCATCTTCAACAGGAGCTGCAGGAGTAACAGTCATACCTTCAAAGACGCTACAGTATTTGGACTGAATTTCAAGCACTTTTCTCTTTGGGTATTATTTGTCGACTAAAAGTAGATCTTAGGTAGTTGCTCTAAAATTAGGGAATTTATGATTCTGAATCCTCATGGTTAGTACACTTGTAACAGTATAATTTACTACCTTTGTCAGGTGATAATCTTCATCAACCAGCTGTTCTATGATACTGAAGTGGTCGGTGTTCGAGACATCCTCCAAGGTCACATTCACCCCGGTTGCCTTCAGAGTCTTTAAGAGACAACATTAAAAAGTACTTGTCACAGAGAAGTAAAGAAATATGTAAAATTGTCAATTTATGATAGTTATTATAGTGTCCTTAAATATGGCTGTAAATAAAAAAAGACATTCGGGGACGGAATCATTTGGGGAACAGGCATGATAACACCAAAACCAGACAGGAACAATTAATTACGGAACACAGACATTGTAGTAATCCTCTGACTGCTTGCGAAACTCCGGCGAGTCGTTCTCAGCGACGGCCACAACAATTTGGCAGCTGGAGGAGGAGAGCTTCACCTGAGGGATCAGCTTGCTGGGGCTGTTTCTTATGGCCACCTCCCTGCCGTCAGTTAAAAAATAATAATAATAAATAATCTCTCATTGGAATGGTGGTGGTAACGATTCTAAATTAGGAGAAGATTCTATGCTATCCTTTCCTTTTGAAGACTGCAAAAAGTGATCATAAAAGCTGCTACATAAAAATACATTGATTATATTGCATATCTATGTATAAAAAGAATAGTGAAAATGTAAAATAGTATTTATCAATTTTCTATTCTCTGCAGTTGCAGAAGGCAGACTACACCCTGGACTGTTCACTTGTCAATCGCAGTTTACAGTACAGACTGACAACCATTCAGTTAGCCAACCCCCAGACCGTAAGTGGCCATTGTATCCATCCATTTTGTATTGCGCTTGACCTCGCTAAGGTCATGAGTGAGTTGCACCCATGATGGTCTCTCTCAAACTGAGTGAACTCCTCCTGTAGTCAAGTCATCAATAAACACTAGTGATCCCGTGCCAAAAGCACATTAGCAACCATGCATTCCGTTACAGTACCTCCACCGTGTTTGACATAAGGTGTGGTATAGCAAATAAAAACATTGCATTCATGTCAAATATACAAATCGAAACAAACCAAAATGAATGGTTATTATCCAAACAAAAGAGCGCTCACAATTATGTTTTGAGAGCACGGCAAGAGAGGCCCATGTGACAGATTGGAAGGCGGCCATCTACACACTTACTCTGTCATCTTCAAAGGCTCGTTGACGTAAGTAGATAAGATGGGCAACAGGTCATAGATACCACTGACAAGAAAAGCACCTCAGGAAAAATAAAGACGTTGTGAACATTTTTCTCATTCTTCTTTATTACAGGCACAAGAGCTCAAGACGCTGTTCACCTTTGATTTGAGGCATGATGCTATATTGCGACCAGTCCGTGGAAAGAACCATTGCAGCCAGGTGAGCACCGGCAGAGTGGCCACACAGGTACAAACCGCTATTAAGAGACACATCATGTGACTGAGAAGTGTCACATGGTGGTTTTGAAGATAACCGAGACCAACGGTTTAATGTGAGGACTACCTGATATGAGAATACTGTTGGACGACAGACACAACACTCCTGCGCACCTGAGAAACCATCAGGTCCATGTTACCTAAAGAGAAAAAGACATTTTCACTCATAATTGTGCCTTTCATAAGATGAATTTACACTGTCACATCTAAGTGGCCATGTCTGATTTAAAGCCTATACCCGAGTGAATGTATTTCCTCGTACAATTCAAGTGACTCACAGTCGATTTCGCTGTTTACATTCACAGGACACATGAAACAACCTGCATGCAGGCGCTGATGCCCAAATTGTATGTAAATAAGGCCAGAAGTGTCAAGAGGGGGGCAGTGACAATTCAGATAATTCATAAATACTACATGTTATATTCTGTTTCATTAGCCCGAGCCTTCATTGTTCACCACCAATTTAAACCTCTGCATTAACCAGCAGCTGGAAATTTCTTCGGCGATCAATACACTCCAAGTATACCATGTTTGAACGACATCTAAGTGTCTATGCTTTTGCTGGCGTTCAAACTCAGAGTAGGGAGTTTTTTAAAAAGTTGTTTATTTGTGCTGTTTGCAAAGATGCGTGCGTGTGTGTGTGTGTGTGTGTGTGTGTGTGTGTGTGTGTGTGTGTGTGTGTGTGTGTGTGTGTGTGTGCATCATCAATCAGTGTATTTCAATGAAGTCAACGTAACATTGACAGCAGGGCTGGTCTAGTGCTCTGGCATACAGAGCAGCTACCTGGTGGGCTTTTGGGGCCAATGCAGTGATATTTAATGATTATTTTCCTCCATTTACCCCTATATGCTTCTACCTCCATGTAGAAGCAAAGCAAAACTCCAACACAGACACAGGCAATGGCAAAGGTATAATCTCCATCCAACAAACCCACAACATGTAGATGCAGTTTGTTTCCTTAGAATCGCAATGTAGCGTGGCACATCCAAACGACATACTTCCTGTTATTGGTCACATGATTTGTTAAAGCGATACATGCACCAATACGGGGTTTCACACTCGCGCATTCAGCACAGTGCTGACGCACCAGTGTTGTTCGTTCCATCACTAAATTACAGTGTACTTCAATTGGCAGATATCCAACACCCATGAGATTTTCATCCACATTTGTAAAAAGCAAGAAGATAGCCAAGTGCATGGCTTTTTTTGTATTTATGGGGCCATGACGCACATCTGAAGCGTGCCACTTGGGAGCAGGAATTGTGTCACTTGAACCAGTGTAGTGTACAGACACGGACAACCATCGGGAATGGACTTTACCTCTGGGGGCGATGTCGTAGCCAACTGCCACCACGACTACACCTTTATCCATGAGCGGAACTGCCATGAATCCTGACTCCTCCTTACTGTCGAAGAATAATGCATCAGCATGAAAAAAGTGAACAACTACTTCAAAAACGATCCATCCATTTTTATGTAGCAATTGATCTCATGGGGCACATATAGACAAAGCAACCATTTACGCTCCCATTAATGGCTCTGAACAATTTCGAGTCTGAAGGTAACCTTCAGTTAACTAACATGCATGTTTTTAAAATCTGGGAAGAAGCCAGAGTATCTGCATTAGATTTATTATAGTTCGCGAAAAATAAAGTAATAATTAAAGTTAAAATTGAAAAAACATTTTCACTAGCAAAATAAAATAATGATAATGCTTAAAAAATTAAACGAACTGCAATTAAATCTCATGTTAATAGATCTAACTAGAATTATAGCGAGAATGTCCTTTGTTTTTCGTCTTTTGGCAATTATTCATTCATGACCTTTGGGGTTTATTTTAACTGTATTGACTTAGATATTGCTGTATGTCTGTCCAGAAGAAGGAAGGTCAAACAGTCATTTGAGAATTTTGTATGATTGTTTTATTATCTGACACTTTGTGACTTTTTTCTATTTTTCCATTTTCTATAACTAATATTAAAACTAATAAAAGTTAAAATGAAGCCTTTTTAAAAATAAAAACTTACACATATACTCTAAAACTAAGTAAAACTAACCTATAAAACAAAAACTGTAATGAAAAATTAAAAACTATAACCCTGGCCTGCATAAATCCGACACAAGCACACAGACAACATGCATATGGAAATCAGATTCGAGCCCGAGACTTCTCAACTGCGAGGCAAACTTGCAGCCTGAAAACAAATAAACAACAAAAAAAAAAAACAGATTGTGATGAGCAAACTATCAAACCTGAGAAACTGCCAGTATCCTCCATGAAGGTAAATAACAAGAGGTACATCTGAAAAACGGGAGAGCATCATCAGAACTCAGTGAACACTACGTTAGCGAGTTGTGACAGCTGCATACCCAGAGAGCTGGTGGTGGGTATGTAGGCATCAAGTTTTTCGCCTTCACCTTCTCCATAGGGCACATTGAGTAGAGTTTGAGCCAGACTGCGTGCATGGTCTGTACCTGCATCTCAAAAAACACAATGTCAATATCCCATTGTGCATTTCAGTGATTTAAATTATTGAGCATTTAATCCATGGTGTTATCATACCTGTAGTTATTAAAACAGTGAGTCCCAACCACCGTGCCATTCCAACTACCGGTAATTGGTTTGAAAATTATTTATCCACAACTAACAGAACGCCCTCTGCACACTCATTGGGTAGGAAAATATTCCAACAGATGTTTCTTGCTGCTATCAGAGAAATATGTCAGTTGTTTGGGGCTTAACAAGTACACAGCCATTCCAATTTATAAACACATTCACGTTCTTAGGAAGAACATCTTTGGAAGAGTATACTTGGCGAGTTCACAAGACCATACTCTTGAAAAGAGGCCACAGACACACGGGAACAGACAGAAAGCCACAGAGGTGGATGTTGATTCATGGATAACACACAAACATTAATTTTCCCACTCAGCTGCTTTTAAGAGAAAACAGAAAGTTGTGCAAAAAATACGGAAACACTGTACGGTTGGATATGTGCATTGAAAAGTCTATAGGTCATATTGGGATAACCTAGGAATTAACAGTGTAGGTATATGCAGCGCATGCACTTAAGGTTCACAATGAAATTTCACTTGAAAGTCCAAACACGCAAAGAAGTTGCGATTAGTCGTAGTGTACTTTCAACAGTAGTATATGTCAGACGACAAACACCTGCCAATGCTGCATGGCAGGAATCCCTAATTGATCAGAAAACATCCTTCACTCGCGAATATGGTGTGTTTTATGACAATTATTGCCTGCAAATCCTCAAGACAGGCACAATATTTTACACGGTTTTAAAATGAGTTCTTTTGCCCGTTTCTTCCATGGCTCGATGGTGTGAACGGGGCTTCTGTATACAGTAGCTATCTACATTATAGTATCGACATTAAATATCAGTTTTAAAAGCAAAAGCGACCGACCTTCCTTTAAAGCCTTGACGTGGGCCTTGATCACGTCGTCTGCCGCCATCCTGTGAGACCATCGGCTGGGTGAATACTGCCTCTCTAGCTCCTGGTTACACGGACGAGCAGTAATTCAGTACGCTGATGAGCCGAACCAAGCCGCACAGGACGTCCGCCATCATTGAGCGGAGTAATACGGTAAACAAGGAAAACAGCGCCCTCCTCTGATTTGGTGTGACCATCCGCCATGTTAGTCAGCTGCAGTACTGTATGTATCTAAGTGTGAATGCGAGTTTTAATGGTTGTTCCTCTATGTCACCTGTATCAAATTCAAGGCCCGGGGGCCAGATCCGGCCCGCCACGTCATTTTATGTGGCCCCTCGAAAGCAAATCATGTGTGTCAACTTGCATGATCCTTGCTAAAATGTGCACCGAAATGTCAAATTGTCATGTGTAATAAATAATTAATGAGATTTTGCAATCATTTTGTGATCCTGTTTACGCTCACGACTATAAGTGAACAAACTATTATAGTTATATAAATTATATAAATTATATAATTATAATTATATATATATATATATATATATATATATATATATATATATATATATATATATATATATATATATATATATATATATATATATATATATATATATATATATATATATATATATATATATAATTATATATATAATTATAAAAATTATATAAATCCAATCTGTTCCCCCCAATCGCTGTGTACAAATAATCATGCAACCAGTCAACTGCCTACTGCTCGAAAACAGCTGCGATAGGCCCGCCACCCTCGTGAGGATATACAGATTAGAATATGGCTGGCCAAGAATAATAACACAAATGCATTCTTACATCTTTCTTCATGGCAGTCCAGGATATCATTTTCTATGTCTTGAAAAACCCTTCTTGAAACTCTCTTGATAGATGACCATGGTAACTGTGAACAGCAGTGGGGAGAACTATTTTGGACTTTGACCTTTGACTCCCCCTGACAGACAGTTTGAAGCCTAATGTTTACTCTTGAAGTTCAGAATACTGTTTTTCATAATCTGGGTGAGTGGGTGTTAGTAAACCAATTGTAATATTCATGCATTCATTCATTTTCAGAACCGCTTTATCCTCACTAGGGTCGCGGGGAGTGCTGAAGCCTATCCCAGCTGTCTTCGGGCAGTAGGCGGGGGACACCCTGAATCAGTTGCCAGCCAATCGCAGGGCACACAGAGACAAACAACCATCCACGCACACACTCATACCTAGGGACAATTTAGAATGTTCAATCAGCCTGCCATGCATGT
>CAAKHF010020809.1:4025-20795 GCA_901007745.1 Hippocampus kuda
AGGGGGGGGGGGGGGGGGGGGGTCCTGATGATGATGACGAGTATGATCATGATTATGAGTGTCTAGAAGCTTGTGTGTCAAAAAAAAAAAAAAAGCTACCCCTGGGGTGCATGCATGCAAGAAGTCCCAAAAGTCAGCTTCACCCTAATCGGACTGAGAAGTATGTGTGTGTGTGTGTGTGTGCCCACATGGTCAAGAGGGACTCAAAATACACCAAATCAGTCGATGAATCCACTAACATTCACGATATATACGCTAACACTCGTGATATATCCACTTGTGATGTGCTTGTACGTCGTGGTTACTCACCAACCGGATGATGGTGCTCAGCGACGCGTCGACGCTGCACTCCTCGTCCAGCTTGAGGCGCCGCTGCCGGGTTGGCTCCGCGGCATGTCACGGGCATCTGCTCATCACCACGAGCGGCTCCCGTCAAAGCCCGGGGGAGGACGGATGGAACAGGTCGATTAATAATGTCCAGCGTTGACAATGTTCATTTTCCTGGTACGTTGACAGGGCGAAGGGAAGAGTCGAGGGTGGAAATACGAACGGGAGTCCGCACGCCTCTGCAGCTCCAGCCGCTGTGTGTTTCTCTCCAGTCCGCCTGCACTGTGGCTGCTGTCAAACCCCATCCGGGGACTCCAAGCTTCACGTTTCACCTTTGGAATTATGGGAGTTGTAGTTTTACAACGACCAAAGCCGCAATAAGGCGCATTGATAAACGAACAACAAAAGAATAATAATTTGAACCATTTCATACAAACTAAAACAAATCATGAAGGTAGTTGAGTAAATTCTGCACATGAGCCTAAGATGCTTACTTTGTCCCATTTAAAGCCATTTTTGCGAGTTAGCCAAATGCTAATATGAACGCTAGCTAACGATCAAACGCGAGATCGACGGATGGGTGAATGGATAAATAGATAGACAGATGGATAGACATATAGATAGATAGATAATCAGAAACAGACATTGTTATACACCTCCAAGGTATCGCGATAGTTCTAGAGAGACAATCAATTGGTCACCTGACCGGAAAGATAGCGACGACAGTTTTTTAACGCATACTTTGTTATAATTATTTAAAAATTAATTCAAATATTTTAATTTACTTCATGCACTATACTATGAATTGATAACCAGTACATAGACAAATATAAATTGGATATACTAAAATACATACATAAATATAGCTTAAAAAAAAGAATAACAATATATACAGTTAATCGAGTTAAGAAACGACAATTGAATAAAGTACTGCATGAGATCATCTTTATGCCAGCTACGTGGTAAGTTCACAGACCTCAAATCGTCGGATGTCTGTGATGCAAATAAAAGTAAAAATACATTAATAAATTTGTGAATGACAACTATTTTTTAAAAATAAATCAATAAAATATCAAAAGATAAACAACACAAACCAAGACGTCTAAGAGTCAAAAAAACCATAAGAGATGTTAAAGATGTATTGTATTGTATCCAAATATATCTGATCTTTATTACAATAAACATGACAGGGTTAAAGTCCACATAAAAAGGGTACAACGAAAAAAGTCCAGAAATATGACATGTTTCCCTTTTATGCTTTCATTCACCCTGCCCTCCCAATGAATGACTGAATAAATGCTGAATTTGCTATATGGTCTTTGTGATGCGTTAAATTAAAAACCACAAAGAGACGGCTCATACAAAACCTAAAAGTTCTTCCTCACCGTCTCTCTCTCTCTCTCTCAATTTACAGACACAACTGAAGGTAAAATATATGTATTAAAAAAAAGTGAGGGGGGTGCTAATATTTCACATGGTTTTGAAATAACTTTCATATCAGAACTGACTGATTTGTTCAAGTCAATGTAGCTGGACGAGTACATCCTCTTGAATATGTGATGTCTCCTCCCGGGGTTCTCAAAACATTCAAAGGGGAAAATTGTAGTATATTCTCAAAAAGTACACCTTCTGTTCATGAAAAAAAATATTCCAGTAGTAATACTCAAACTACCTACTTACTTAAGTATATCAGGAGGTGTACTTGGTTTATCATGTTTGTTTCATTGGCACGGCACAATAATTTATTGCATTTAATTATTGTCCAGGGACCCTAGTTTCAGAAGCATCACTGTGATCTATTCACACAGTACACAGGAGGGTTTCAGAATGTTTGCTCTGTCAAAACATGACGGTCAATCCATTAGGATGCCGAAAATGCATGGAACAAATATTATATGGCGGATGAGAAAGAAGCGAGGATCTTGTGCCAAGTCGCATCCCTCCTCCCCGACCATCTACATCGTCTTCCTTGTTGTCATGGTTACCGAGTAAAGCAACATCACTGCAGGGTCCGCTTAGCCGAGGTCCAGGCGCCTTCCCCGTCCGTCCCGCAAGGGCGCAGGAAAAGACAGCGTTGTCGTAATGTCTGTTTGTTCTGTGTGGGCTTTTCTTTCCTGTGCGTGTCTTTTTGTACTTGTGCGTGGTCACAGGTTCTCGCCGGGTTGGTACTGTGGCTCGGTGGCGGTGAAGTAATCCTCCAAGAAGGACTGCAGGTACTCGAAGGTGTGCCTCTCGTCGGCCTCGCGCCGCCAACACTGCAGCATGAGCTCGTGGAGCGAGGCGGGGCAGCCCGGGGCACAGGCCATCCGGTAGCCTCGCTCTACCTGCTCCAGCACTTCGCGGTTGTTCATGCCTTCCGGGGATGGAGGAGGAAGGAGAGGAGGGGGAGGAGAAGGGGGAAATGGTGAAGCGATGCACGACGCATACTGAGAGTACAACATTAGGCATATCTGCATGATCTAATGAGATCCAGAGCTGTACAAAAAAAAAATTTGCATTTTCAGCCCTCATTTATCCGAACATTAACAGGTGCAAATTCACACAAGGTCCACCAAAACACAACTCTTTCCCATTCAAAGCATGCAGCAACATTTTTCATTTTGTAATTGGAGAGAATCCATCCATCCATTTTCTAATCCGCTTATCCTCATGAAGGTCGCGGGCATGCTAGAGCCTATCCCAGCGGTCATCGGGCAGTAGGCGGGTTCCACTTCAAACCGGTTGCCAGCATTTAAAGTGTTGTAGCAGAATCATTTATTCCTCATTTTGTTGAACTAGCAACGCTTGAAAGGAAACATCATTACCTCTCATGCAGCTCTTTGACTGGATCTCACACGAGTGTGTGTGTGTGTTTTACATGTGGCACGTGAAGTCAAGTCATCCATAAAGTTGTGACATGTTCAAAAACTTTTTACCTGGGTAGGGCACGCGTCCCTTGGTGATGAGCTCGGTGAGCAGGATGCCGAAACTCCACACGTCCGACTTGATGGTGAAGCGCCCGTAAAGCGCAGCTTCCGGCGCAGTCCATTTGATGGGGAACTTGGCCCCTGCAACCATGGCAACAAGGCAGCGTGCTTTCATATTTCCGCGTTACAGACATACAATGCATAAGTGTATTTGACTTACCTTGTCTGGCGGTGTACTCGTTGTCCTCGATGAGCCTTGCCAGGCCAAAGTCGGCGATCTTGCACACCAGGTTGTCTCCGACAAGGATGTTGGCGGCCCGCAGGTCTCTGTGGATGTAGTTCATCCTTTCGATGTAGGCCATCCCCGCTGCGATCTAAAAAAGCCACAATCGTGTTATTTTCTTTCTTACCGTTATTTTTTATTTTTCTTCTTCATGCTACCACTATTTTTTATTTTTATTCTTCATGGCAGGGGTTCGCTTTGGCCTGGGGAGTCAAATTCAGCATTCACTTCAATGATATCTGGCACCATCTAGCGTCGTGAATGGGTATAATGTCTAGACCCCAAATATAAGACGACCCCTACTTTTTCAGTCTTATTTCAATGCAAAAAATCACCGTCTTATATTCGGCCCAATACGGTATTTGTTAATTTGTTAAATAACCTGTGCCGCCATGTCCACAAGCTGGGGTAGCTTCAGGTTTTGCCCCTCGCCGTCTTTTAAGAAGTCCAGTAAACTTCCTGTATGGAGAGAATGAAATAGGAAGTGATGGTTCTTCACTTTTGCGATGAGTGAAAATATTGAAACCGAGTACTTTTCCACCATTTGGCCAAACATGACATAGAGACCAAGCGCGTACCTTGGCTCATGAACTCGGTGATAATGTAGATGGGCTCCTCGGATACAACGGCGTAGAGCTGCACCAGCTTGTCGTGGCGCAGCCTCTTCATGATCTGAGCCTCCTCCAGGAAGGCCTCGGGGGACATGGTGCCCGGCTTCAGCGTCTTCACCGCAACCTTGGTGGTGCCGTTCCACATCCCTTGACATGAACACGGAGCCCTTATCAACACACACGTCGAGAGTACGGAACGCGCCGTAAAGGACGAGATGTTGGATGCATGCGGTTTACGGGGAGACACAAACACGCATGCACAACATGTGAAAGTGAACGTATTGCATAAGCATGCACGTGTCGTGATGCATGGAAAGCGGTACCTGGGCTACATGCGTAACACACGGCTGTCTTTTAGGGACAAATAAGACACACAAAGTCAATGCGGGAATTTGATTACTTAAAGTTTAAAATAAATAAATAAATGTTTACAGTTAAATATGAATACTGCATGATAATTGAAAAAAAAACTGTTTTCTAATTAATACATTTTAAACACCATGTTCATGTATTTTTTAGTATTAAAAAAACAAGTAATATGATCAAAAGGTCATTGGAATGAAATTTAACACTTTTTTTTCCGAATCATGTCATCCATTGCTTCAATGGGTTTTGTTTGTGGTGTGCGCGTCTTGGCCACCAGGGTGCAGTATAACAGAGGCTATTAAGTTTGCATTGTGTACAAGCGTTACGCGAGCAGACTTGTATATAAGATAAGATAAGATATCCATTATTTGTCCCACACTGGGGAAATTTAAAGCCTTCAGCAGCAATGTGGTTCGATTAAATACGTTTCTAATTCTCTTTTTTTTCATGTTTAGTTTTACAGTAAACCTAAAAAAAAAAGACTGAGGATCTCGAAATTTTGCCAGTCAGAGTACCAATTTAGTTTGTCGTCTTTTCTTATAAAGGACTCACTTAACTGAACGTATATTTATCCCACTAATCGGACGATATTATAATTTGGCTTCTCTGAAAATCGGTCATTTATACAACGAAACTAGTATTGGCCTTTTGCATAGGACCAAGCCAATGAGAAAATGGAACAACTGCACTTTTTTTTGTTTGTTTGTTTTTGCGGGGTCTCACCCATCCACACGTCCCCAAAGCAGCCATGTCCCAGCTTCCTCTGCAGGGACAACATGGACCGGGGCACCTCCCAGGCATCCCGGCCCAGGCCCATGGTGAGCGGCGTGCAATTGGGACAGGCCTTGGTCAGGTAGTAGCACAGCCCGTCGTTAGTGTCTTGGGATGGAGGGTTGGATGGAGTGATGGAGTGAACGAGGGATGGGAGGAAGAGTGAGAGAGATGGGCGGTGAGAGGAAAATGGTACGTGCGCATGCGACGGCGAGGGAGGGCAAGGGTCTGGTTGTGCACGCCTGGATTTTCTCAAGTCATTTTAAGGATTAGGGGTGTAACGAATACTAAGTGAATTGAAAAAAAAATGTGAATGCATCAATCGAACAGAATCAGAGAGGCAGATGCACACCCTCAAGGTATATAGATGCCCATATTTTTTTCCTTATTTTTGTTTTGGTCCAGGTGTGCTTCCACTGAGACCCTCGGCAACCCCCACTTCCCTCCCCCCGAGCCCTCCTTCCCCTTCCTTTCCCTGCCTGGTGCAAGACCGCACCCCCCCTCCCTTGCGGCCTACCCATCCACACTTCTCCAAACTGGCCGTTGCCCAGCTTTTTAATCAGCTGCAGCGATTCGCGGGGAATCTCCCACATGTCCTTGGTCTTCACCGATAAGTCGGCCAGCTTGGGCATGCCGCGCTTGCAGCTGCCGATCAGCCGGCAGCAGAGCCCTGCCGCTCGCTCTGAGCCGGGGCAGGGAATGGGATAAACAGACAGGAAGTAGAAAAAAAACATATGAAGGGAAAAGGAAGCAAAACATGTTTGCTTGGTCATGCGCCCCTTTTCGCCCCGTCCCGCCCCCCAAAAGAAATCACCTCTGCACACATGAACGTCACTAAAAGTCAAAGTTTGACTTCGGGAGGAACAAACAGAGAACAATGAGAGCAACAATCGAAGGAATGTGGACTAAAATCCTAATTAAACAATTCCAAAAAAGTTGCAAGTCGTACCTGTGTAGTGCACCACAAGCTGCTGCACGGTGTCAAACTGAGACCTGGTGGTGATGTAATAGCCTCCGTTGTCCAGCTTGCGGATCTTATAGTGCTTCACGTGGTCACCTTTGTTCTCGTCCCAGTCGCGGATGGACAGCGAAAAAGCACCTAGGACGCAAAAAAAGACACTATGTCTAATTCAACAGGTTTATTTGGATACAAAATATTAATTGTAATTTAAAAATATCTCGAATATAGATAATAGGTTTGTTCACATGAGCTGTATTTTATATAGTTCTTAATTGTGTTTTGTTATATTTGTGATTATTTATTTAGTTTCAGATTAAGACTGAGTTTTATATATACGTTATGCCCTATTTTTATTATTCTTGAACACACGTACAATGCACATAAAGAAAAAAAATAGAACGAAAACTACAGTATCAATCTAGTAAAAAAAAAAACTAAATCTAAATCAAAACTGAAATCAACAAATTTTTTTAAAAATTTTAAAAATTAAATATATAGAACATAAACCGAAATAATATAATGAAATGAAAATATAAAATAAATTACAAAAATTTAATATATAGAACATAAACCGAAAAAAAATCTTAATAATTACAAGACTTGACAAATAAATAAAAAAATTATTCTAAATCATGTCATATGTCTAAGCAGAGCGACCAGCGTGTCCCTCAAGATTCTGACTGACTTTATATGATTTTTTTTCCCTCCCTCACTGAAAAGTGAAAAGAAACCCCAAACAAACAAACAACCAACCTTGGATAAAACACTTAAACTTGATAATTGTTGTTGTGACTTTCATCTTAGTTTGGCAGTAACTGCCCAGATAATAATTACGTGATGGTAAGCAATCAAAATCAAATCAAATTTTAACCGTTGCATTTATTAATATTGCTGTAGTTTGCACTGAACCACGCTCACAGTTGTTTCTAATATTTTGACCCTCCAATGTAGCTAGTAAATAACCCAAACATTAGCTCTGCAGGTGTATGTGCTCCCGTCGAGAGCAAGTGTGTACGTGCATGTGGTCACCCAACCTTTGGTGGTCTCGCTCTCGCGGATGAGAAAAGTCCCTCTCTGGTTGCCGTGTCCCAGCAGCTGTCTCTCCGCATCCTTCCTCCCCATCTTTCCGAAATACCACCTATCGCCAAAAGCAACATCCGGTCACACACGGTCACCAAACCCCACCTCATCCGTGAGTGCTTGCGTACTCACTCCTCGGCCTGTATGGAGTCGACCGGAGCTACGTAATTGGAAGGGATGTACCCGGCGTTGCCCGTGTCCAAAGAACGAGCCTCCCACCAGTCGCCCTCTCTGTAATCAACACCAGCAAATCATAAATTGATTATGTCGTCCATTAATTACCTTTCGGGTGGACGATTTGCGATCTTGCAAGTACTTTGTTTTGGTCAGTCCAAACAACGGCAGCATGAATACACCCAATATTTGCACTTACGTGTTGTTGATGATCTGAAACTTCTCCCCCTTCTGAAAGCTGAGGTCATCCTCGGTGCGAGCGTCGTAGTCGTAGAGCGCGATGAAGAGTGTGACGCCGCCGCCTGTAGTGCCCCCACCCCGAGGGACAAAAGAAGGCCCTCAATCAACACGGACTATTTTGAGGCTCACAGAACAATCACTGGGAGTTTTTATTATATCCGCCGAGGAAGGCGGGCTTTTGTAGCCTTTTGTTTAGTTTTAGCTAGCTTGAATAGCCTACTTTCCTTCCACATATACACACACCCCATATCATTGACACATATAAGTTACATATTGCAACATACATTGCTGCGGACTATTACTGCTGCTGCCGCCAGTGATTTCCATCTGCTATATCTGGTAAAAATCTGAAAATGTCCCTACTTGTGACTCCGGCGGACCAGTGCTGCGTGTTGGAGTTGGGGAAGATGGCTCCGCTGGAGAATCCCTTGTTGAAATCCGGTATCACCTGCGTGGGGTCTGGACAGTAGCGTGCCTGTATTGGGTCCGCGGACGAGCCGCCATCGCCGTTGCTAGGAGACTGCACTGAAGCATTGGCAGCCCCGGAGGTGGCGGTTAAGGTAGTCGCCTCGAATTTGGCTGACTTCTTCTGCTTGCAACAAGCACAACCCATAGTCGCCGCGCACAGACAAGGTCGGCGTCTGCACATGGAACACAGTCACACAACACATTTTATTCATCATACACTTTACAACGACTACAAGTACTACTTATAATAATGTACTCTTACTACGACCTTGTTTACTTTATTATTTATACTTTTTGATCCAGAAGGAAATTCTAGCAAGTAATTTAAGTAGTTCTTTATACATAAGTAGAACTTTATCATCAGCGTAACTGTGAACATTTATACTGTGTCTCCTGATGATCCCACATTGCGGCACGATGAAAAATTTTTTTAAAAGAAGTGGACCTAAAATTGAACCTTGGTGGACACCCTCATTCAGTTAGTTAATAGCATGGCGATGAGGACTCACTCAAACTTACAAAGAAATCTCTGTTGCTAAAAAACAAAACAAAACAAAAAAAACACTGCCAGACAAACCAATTCATTTGTTAAGTCAAAAAGTGTTCCACTCAACTACCTGTACGCCTTGACATTAGGTAGACATGATTATTATTAATACTTCTAGTACTATTACATCTGCTGTGACAAGAGATATACACATACTACTATCAGTGTTATTCCTTGATAAAATACTATACTGTATTTACTCGTTACTTTCTCTCACCTGATGTCTTTTTCCTGCGTCAGATCATCGGTCAATCAACATCGCCACCGCTGATGTCACAGAAACACAAACAAAGAAGAAGAAGAAGAAGTTATAGATGAGGAGGACAGGAGATAAGAAAGATAGATGCGAAGTTAGCCACATCCTCTTTTTGGCCTCTCGCCGTTTCGAAAAGAGATGGCTGTGTCATCCTGGCTTGTCAGTAGTTCAACATGTGTGTGTGTGTGTGTGTGTGTGTGTGTGTGTGTGTGTGTGTGTGTGTGTGGTGAAATAACCTGCGCCTGTCCTATGTCGGCGTGAGCGTGTGAAAACTTACACCAAGGGCGTTGCGTCATGCCAACGGGTGTGCAAAAAGTAACCACAATGCAACACAGCATCCGGAATTTTGATTAGGTACACTTGCAAGACAATTCAAGTTGTCGGCGTCCGACCTGTGACCTGCTCCCGCCTCAAAATCTTTACAGAGTGATTCTCATTATAAGTTGGACATGCGCATATTGGGCGCATATCTACTTCGCCCAGAGCTGAATGCATGACTTGAATTAATTATAAACCACAACATGAGAAAAAAAAAAGTATGATTTTACTATGAAACAATTTTACGGATTTTACTCGTATTTATTCATGTATTTTGTGTTCATTTATCTCATTAACTAATCGGTTCGTATATATATTACATGATTAAAGGATTTTAGAAAATAGCTAAACATGAGTAAAATAAATGTAATTTATGTAGTTATCTAACAAATGAATAAATTAATAATAATTACATTAATTCTAAATGATTAAAACTGTGACAAATATGCAAATTGATTTTTTTTCCTTTTGTACATATTACTTATTTTAAAGTTAGCTTAGCACTGGACAGTATGCAAATTTTTGTCAAGGCACATTTTTTTTCTATATTGCACATTAAATGATGTACCTAATAAAATGGCCAGCGGGTGTATTTTTCAACAATAAGCCCACTCACAATTTTGCTCCACGCAGAGGCATGACTATCAGGTCCACCATCAGGGGAGCAACAGGAAGTTAGCCATGTTCATGCTTCCTGTCCACCCCTCCGATCCCCCCCACCCCCCCTTTCCTGGAAACTCATATTACCGTTCACACACGTAACCACACACAAACACTTACAGACCCCATTCCCCCTTAGACACGTGTAGAAAGAAATGACTGATAAAGGCCTCAGACTTTTGAAATACAGCACCTGAAGCCGTTTCATCCAACCCATTAAAATAAATTAATTAATTTAAAAAACATGGCCCAAAAGATACAAAAAGTCAGACATAAGTCATCCCCCGAGCCTAGTTTAGCTTTGCAACGTGAAATTCGGTAAATATGAATCCCAAGAAGCCATATGTGAAAATACAAAGAAAGTCTGCCATTTTCGTTTGAAGCTGCCATTTTTGATGACTTGCCATAAAACATGAAACTCTGACTTAACCCTTTGAAAATTCAACCCAAGCCAGGTTTACAGAGCAACTTCAAAATCTGGTAAACATATCATGGGTAGACCCAAAAACAACAAAGTCTCAAGAAGTCGTGCTTGAAAATACACAGGAAGTCTGCCATTTTTGGTTCTGAGCAGCCATTTGGTCATAACACAACCAGCTTTAATTCTTTCTATTAATGAGAATCGGCTTGTGCTGCGTGCTCACATAAATCATGTCTGCAAAACACCCAAATCCGAGTGACACACCCTTTTCCTGCACGGACAACTGTGCAGATAAGCTGCTCGCGCTGGGGAATTCTACACAAACACACAACCACGCACACACACGATTGCTATGTACTGTACAGTTTTGTACTTTCACACTGCAAGTTCTTCTTTTTCTCTGTTGTTCCTCTTTTTTCGAAAATTTCTTTGTCGTGCCTCGCCACACTCGCACATTCCCAGGAAGCCCCGACAGGATGCGCAGCGCAAGTGTACAGGATGATAGGACAATGGGAAGTGTTAGGCACACACACACATTGTTACACACACACTCAAATGGCGTAGGTACACACTCAAGGAAGGGGTTGGGGGGGGGGCTGTAAAAAAGGAAAAGCCCTGTTTCCTCATGATGTCGTCATGTCCTCCCTCAATCTGACATTCTGAAGCATTCCGGTGGACGGTTGCTATGGTTACCGCCAGACAGATGGCGTATACAGGTATGTCGTCCACCTGATTGCCGATGAACTGTTACTGGGGGGCACCACAACCGAAACAGCCCACCTACCCGCCGCCTAGTTCCTTCCTTCTCATGGAAAAATTCCAAGACGGCTCCTCCACCTATGATATGGACAAGCGGGGACGAGTGAGATGGGAAGGCCATCTCGGAAGGCATCCAGAGGGAGGGGGGCGCGGGGTCTGTGAATCTGTGAATTCCGCCACAAGTGATTCAGTGGCAACCCATCCCTGCCTGACAGTTGAACTTTGCCACTTAATACAACGTCAGCATGGACATTCTCACTTAATTCAACTTCCTTTTTTTCGTCTCCTTGTCCGTCAGTTAGCATTCCAAAGTGACTCAGTGATATCTCCCCCACACACACACACAAACATGCAATAGCAGACGCATTCTGAGAACATCTGGAAACATCAGGGTTTATTTGGGATCGTCATACTGGCTTAATACCTGATTTCTGCCCAAAATAAAACTAAGAACACAAAAGCATAAGGCCTGTGAATAATCAAAAGCTATCTTTAAGTGACGCCCATTGAAATGCATTGGGAAAATTGAAAAACTTAAAGGGGATTTTTTTTTTTAGATTTTTGAAGGGTTGCAAAAAATTATAACCACCCACAAATACTTCATTAATCGCCGATAAAGCTCTGATATGCATTAGCTACTCCCAAAATACACAGAAAAACTCCACAAAAACATACATAAAACATTTTAAAATGGTGAAAAAACCATTGTGTCCCAACCCACAAATATGCTTTATGAGAGAAATCAAATTCATAGTTTCCCCATCACCATCGCCCCCTCCCCATTTTTATTTATTTTACATTAACTGCCATTTCCAGTGTGATCGCAGGCCACCTGCGGTCCACAGACCACCAGTTGCACATCTGAACTAAAAACATCTGGGAACTTAGGGGGCAGGATGAGAATTTCACCTGACTTCTTCCTTAAATAAAACCAAGAACCAAAAATATATCAGAACCAAATGACACAGGAAACACACTCACTATCATACTCCCTCTCACACACACACACACGCACACACGCACACAGGGAACATCTAGGAACATCAGCTCCTGTTTCGCAACGTCATATCAACTAACTACCTGACTTCTCCACTAAATAAAACTAAACAAAAATCCAGGAGGCACAAAAATAAAAAATTACAACCCACGGGTAACGGGCGCGCGCATATACTTCTACGAGACAGACGCGCACACACACAAACAAGGAAACGTCACGGTCCGGTTGGGAACCTCATATCGACTGATACCTGACTTCTGCTATAAATACGACTTTTGACAACAATCCCCGGAGCACCAGAAACACAGGAAACGCACTCAATTCCCTTTTTAAAGTGTCTTGTAAAGAGATTCCCGATGCTTCGTGGGAAGTAAAGTCCAAACTAAGTCTTTTAAGTTGAATACACAATCAAGAAATATATAAAATACGACTTACTGACCAGTGGATGTTGTCGTCTGTGAAGCCGGGCGTCCACTTGCTCAGCTGCTGCCCAACTTTTCGACGTGAGCGGGCGCGCGAGCACGCCGGAGCGGAAAAGGACCGAAGCGCGCCGGCCCACCCTGGAGCGCGCACGCACACTCACGTCGGCCCAGCCGGGGAAAGATGGCGCCTTTCGCCTAACACGCATATTCCGCTTTTGCGCAACACATTGTTGATTAATGGGCAAGAGCGGTCTGTGGTGGCTGGTGACGTCACGGCAACAGCATTTAGTATTTTAAAGTTGACTGAAAGCAGTTGAAAATGTTTCGAGAAAGGCGAGCGTGACGTCCACTCGGAGAGTTAAGCGGTACCCGCTTTTCTTCTTTGGACTGTCTCCCTCTTGCGGTCATTCATTGAATCGCATAGAAAATAAACTGCTCCGACTTCACCGCTTATCAAGATGCTGATCAGACGGCATCATAATTGCGCAAGTGTGCTTTAGGCTGGCCAAAATAAACGTCATCTCTCAAATGTGCAGTTTCACTGTACAAGAGAAATTTCAGCTGAATGCATTCAAAAGCCGCAGCAACCACTTTTTTTTCCGTGTCAACTCAATTTATTGAATAGAAAAATACAAGCTTTTTGTCATTTTCTTACTCTCGGCCCTCAAAGTGCGCTTAAGGACACCGGTGGAGGAGTGAGTGTAAAGTAGTCGTAGGGGCAACATAACCAAAACTCATAATAAATTAAAAAAACAGAAAACACCTAATGAGTAGTCGCAACTGGCAAAATGAATGGCGTGGATACTTTTGGTGCAAAAAAAAAAACCCCATGTTAAATATGAATCGGCGCATGCCGCTCAGACACGCTGAACACTGGATTTATATACTTTTTGTCTTCTACTTTCTCCCTTTCATAATTTTGCTACTGTAAATTGGGAATGTCTCCATTGTGAGAAAATAAAGGTTTTCTTATCTTTCTTAAAAAAAAAGATATGCAAATATAAGCATCGGCTGCATGGGCAAAACATTTGGTTGGAAGGAGGCCATGGTGGGAAAGAACAACACAAACACACAGCTGGCTCAGCATCGGCAAACGTGGTGATGGTGGTGGTCATCTCATGTAGTGAGTGATGGCTCGCAGAGAGTACAACAGCGCTGCTTGCAGGCGAGCCTCCAACACGATCAGGTTGGCGTGCACCTGACAAAGACACACACACACACACACGTTACAATATGATAACATTTTAACAACACACAACAATGACATCACGTTTACGTGTGCACCAATGGTAAGTGTTTAGTGTGTTAAATGTCTCAGGCGTGCGTGTTTAAATTATTCAGTGAGTGTTAAACGTGCTTTTTTTTTTTAAAAAAAAGTATGTTGCGTGCTTTAAGTGTGTCTGTGAAGTGTGTGTCGTGTGTTACAATTGTGTGTTCAGTGTGGGTGTGTGTGTTACATGTTAAGTGGACTGTGTCTCGTGCCTCAAGTGTGCCAAGTGAGTCAGCTGTGTGTGCCGAGGTTTGTATAGTGAATGAAAACAAAATACAACAAAATTTGAAATACCATTTGCATTCACAAAATTAAATTGAACATTAAAAAAAATCTTATTGTTTATTAAGATAAGATATCTTTATTTATTAAAATTATAGCGAAAATAGCCTTAGTTTTTGTCTTTGTCAAATAATATCATACATGAGCTTTTGGGGTTCATTTTAAATTTTTTTAATTTTGGTATTGAGTCGGAGAATTGTAGTAACATAATACTTGAAAAAATATATATTTGACGCTTAACAAATATAGCATACTAATAAACAACTAATAAAAATTAGCCAAAGGAATTTAAAAAAAAAACTGAATCATGAATGAATTCAAACTGAATCAAAAAAAAAATACATAAAAATTGTCAAAGGAAAATAAAACCCAACTACAAATGAAAAATGCAAAACTATGCTGCATGTGTGTGTACCTTCTCCGAGTGCCTGAAGTGCCTCCAGAAGGCGTGGTAGATGTGCCCGGTGGTCTGCTCGGGATGGCAGGCCATGGTCTTGATGAACACTTTAAGGGAGCGCTCCAGTAGCACGTTGACGCTGCCGTAGTCGTAGTCGTCATACCTGTGGCGCAAATCACGGCGGCGGGCTCTTTCATTCAATGCGTGCCATGGCGGCGGAGCAAGTAAGACCCAAAAAAAAAAAGGGCTGCGCTGACCGTATCCCGTAGAGACAGTGGATGTAGTTCCACAGGGCTTTCCTCAGCGTGTGCGTGTCCACACCCTCGTGCATGGCCATCCGGTGGTACGTCAGGTTGCTCACCACCTCGGAACAGAAAAATCAACTCCATTACGCCACAGTCTCATTTCTGAGTTTTTAACCACAATTTGGACATTCTCGGTTGAGGGTGCGCTCACTTTTGTTGCCAGCAGATTAGACAAATGGCTGTGTGTGGAAGGAACGGGGGAAGGAGTGCTACCTGGAATTTCTCGTCAAGCAGCTGTCCCATGTCCGGCAGCAGCCTGTTGACCAGCGAGTAGCCGTGGTCCTCCCACGAGTAGTCCTGCATGTACCCAAAATGCCACGTCAAGCGACAGAAAACAACCGAGGTTGTCTTGAAATAAGGCGGCCATTACCTGGGCTCTCATGGTGGGCGGAGCCTGCTCTCCTCTGGGTGCAAAGTCCTCGTATCTGAAATCCGGGTCCTCCATGAGGTGAAGGAGCCTCTCGGGTGGCGCGCCTCGCACCAAAGCTAAAAAGAGAACAGAAGTGTCAGACGAGCAACATTGTATCGGGAATTCTCGAGACACTTCTTGGTTTCATTTCATCGAAGGACGTACCGGTGGGGATACTCTCGCTTCGCTCCCTCTCGAAGCGTGTGACCATCTCCTCCTGCGTATACTCTTCCTCCTGCTGCTCCTGCAGCTCTACCATCCTCTTCATCAGCACTTCCACTTCCACTGCACCATCCACCAGCTACGCAACCACAACAATTTCGTCATTTAGCAGTTCCGTTCAGGTCTCTTGACGGCAATACAAAAAAAAAAATCCTGTCCATCCTGTCCTGTACAAAGAGCACCTCAGTGCTTACCTCCTGCCGGCCGTCCTCGTTCGCCGGGCTTTGGGGGCTGCGGGTGGGGTGGCCGGGCGACGGCGGCCGGAAGGTGTGGCCGCCTGCGTGATCCGGCTCGGGGTTGAGGCCGCAGCCCCACACGAAGGAGCAGAGAGCGTGGGCGTGCGTCATCAGGATGACGGCGTGGATCAGCTCGGCCAGTGACCAGCGCAGCTCGGCGCCCGGATAGACAAGCTCCTGTGGAAGGACGCATTAGGGGGATACTGTATTGGCCCGAATATACGACGGTGTTTTTTTTGCATTGAAATAAGACTGAAAAAGTGGGGGTCGTCTTATATTCGAGGTCTAGACATTATACTCATTCATGACGCTAGATGGCGCCAGATATCATTGAAGCGAATGCTGAACTTGACTTTCCAGGCCAAAGTGAACCCCTGTCACGAAGAATAAAAATAAAAATAGCGGTAGCACGAAGAATAAAAAATAGCGGAAAGAAAGAAAAGAGAAGAAAATAATAGAAGAGATAACAGAAAATGGAGAAACGTAGCGACAAGCTGGAGCAGGGTGTCAAACTCATTTCACATTGTGGGCCACATACAGACTCGGTCGATGTCAAGTGGGCCAGACCATTAACATTATACCCTACTCTACTATAAATAACCGAAATATCATGTCTTTCCTTTTTTTTATATATATAAAGAACCACTGGCGCAATGCTGTGTTGGGTCTGTCTCAGTAACAGACAGACTGCCGTTTTCTTATCTGATCAAAATAATGTCTTCTACTCTGATCAAAACAAGGTGCCCCCTAACGGATAATCCACAAATTGCATTTTATTAAAAATATTCATTCCGTGTCTTTAATGCATTTTCTTCACTTTTAAATGATCCTGCGGGCATGATCGAACCTTGGCCTGATCGAACCACTTTAGTTTATATATTTAAATGTTCAGATATTAAGATTTGAATGAGGCAAAATATAACATGATTTTTCTCTTAAATATATTGTTATAATCATTTGTTTTAGATGTACTGTCATTAATTTGTTTAAAAATTAATTTAGAGTTCAAAAAGTCTTTTTTCAAACTTGAGTTTTGAAAAAGAGGGGGTCGTTTTATAATCTGGGCCGTCCCATATTTGGGC
>CAAKHF010020809.1:21529-40070 GCA_901007745.1 Hippocampus kuda
TTCTTTCTACACTGACAATATGAAGTGTCAAATAAGTGTATGCTCATACTTATGCACTATTGGAATAAAAATAGAGTACACATACGTTTGTGTGCATGTACACACATGTTTGTGTGTGTGGGTGTGTGTGTGTGCTTACATCTGAGACCAAATTTGCTACAGTGAAAAACCCCCTGTTGTGAAAAATTTCTTGCCGCAAACACGATTTCGTTGTAGAGGAGTTTCACTGTATAATCATTTGTTTTAGATGTACTGTCATTAATTTGTTTAAAAATTAATTTAGAGTTCAAAAAGTCTTTTTTCAAACTTGAGTCTTGAAAAAGAGGGGGTCGTTTTATAATCTGGGCCGTCTCATATTTGGGCCAATACGGTATTTTTTTTTTCCTTTCGAAATAGAGCCACACTTACAACTTAAGTTCGAGGAGCTTTCAATTGTTTTTTTTTTTTTTACCAAAGCCAGACACTTCTCACTTACAAAATGTTTAATTTAAGAAGCCTTTTTAGGTTAAATGTCCTCAAGAATATATTTAGGGTAGACCTGAATGTGCAGCTGTGTGATGAGCCAGGGTCTGTGGGCCAGCAGTTTGTTGAGGGGGTTGAGACCTCTGAGTTTGGGCGGGGCGTTCTGCAGCCCACTCAGCCAGCTCTCGTCGCCGCCGGCTTCCAAGAAGCTGGCGCTGTGCTGCTGTACCACGTAGGAGCAGTGGTGGCGGGCGGCGGCCTGAGGGAACGAGCAGGCGGATTAACCCTTTCATGCGCCAATAAATGATAACCTGTTAGGCTGTCCACTGTAGTAACTGCTGCCCCTGAAAGGGTTCAAAGGCAGACATCGGTTTTGTTGGGCGTCGGGTGGACAGGGGAAGTCTGTTCGGCACTGCTCACCATGATGGCGATGTAGTGTCTCCAGTGGCGAGGCAGGGGGCCGTCCATCTCCAGCAAAGCATGCTGGGTCCTCAGAAAGCAGCTGAGGTAGGCGGGGTGCAGCGCCATCACCATGGTGACGTGGTCCACGCGGCCCAGAGACAGGAACGACTCGATCAGGATGTCCTGGTCCAGCCCATCTTTCAAGATCTAATCCCAGAGGAAAGTGTTATTTCCGGACACAAGAGCATTTTTTTTTTTGGATATGGGGTGAAAAATGTAATATTCAAGAGGAGCTCAATTTCACATGTATAACCCCTGCGCCATTTTGTCATTCTGCCTTATCTACAAATGACTTTAAATTGGCCTAAAACTGATTCCTACTTCGACACTGTTGCATTCGCTTTCATGCCATGAAGAACAGTGATTATTCAAGTATGGTCTGCAGGCTCCCTCTAGTGGTATGCTAATAAATCACTGCCTAACCGCAGTTCAGTTGTATTTAACTTAAGTACAATACAATTGCATTTGATCATAAATATTCTTTTGAAACTTTTATTTCGGTAAAATTATTTTTAAAGGCTTAAATTTAAAAAAATGCAATGACACAAAGGACATTTTGGAAATGTAAAGACATTTGCAGACTCATTTCTCTTCAAGCCTCAAATGAGGCTGTTGTGAGTGGAAGCGACTCGCCTGTTTGGCAGGAATAAAGGCACTGGGACCTGAGGCCAGGGCGCGAGGAACTTCAACTCCTTGCTCCTGGTGATCAAGAGGACAAAGATGTGTTGAAAAAAAACTGTGTTGGGAAACGCTGCTGGTGAGCGTGACGTGGCGAGATCACGGTGATGGGTCGTTGCGAAAGTGTGAACACGTCAAAATGAGTCAGGCCAAAATCATTCTTGTTTAGTGTTGCATTTTAAAGTGTACTGAAGTCCACGGGAGGCTATTGATTTAGTTGTGTCAAATTGTTTTGTCAGACAAATCTGGCCTAAACCGACGGTTATCTCCGAGGTGCTTGTTGTTTCATCAGTTACTTAGCCAGACTCAAATATTTACTTAGGTTGTCAAGAAAAAAAAAAAAGGTCAAATTACAAGATTATAATAGAATGCATTATCTAATACACGTATTAATAATAATTTTGCAAAAACAAAATTACAAGGGAATTGGATATCGTTAGCCTAATAACATAACCACCTAAATACAAAGTCATTTTAACCTTATTTTTACAACATTGATAATAGCAGTGCACATGCTAAAATGATTTCTTTCGGGCTGTGTAGAATCGACATCATCCAAGTCACAGTATTGCACAAATGTTGAATTGAGGTAACGGGACTCGTTTGTTGAATTTTTTTTTTGCTTTCCAAAAGCAGGAAAAGTCTGTCATCATTTTGAGTAACTCACACATTAATACAATAATAATGTTCAATATTTATGAAATAGGGCACAATCACTTCAGAATTCCCAGGAGTAAAATAAAATTTGGTGTTACTTTTTTTCTTCCCCATTAAAGTCAAATTAAAAAAAAAAATGTTGCCTTCATAAAAGTCGGCTTTCCATTGACATGAGATGTCATCTTTGTTTTGCTCTCAAATCTCATTCAATAGTCTTTCTGATGGCACACCTTGAACTGTAATCTGACAAGCGGCCCGTGAAAATTGGCTTGAGCGCCTAAATAAAACATTTCACAATAAGGAGCTAAACTCACCAACATTTCCAGTAGACAAAAGTCCTCCTGGCTATTTCTTCGAGGAACATTTGGATGAAAAACTGCAGCTTGTTTGTCAGAAATAGTGAAGGGCGTTGGGGGCGTGAATGTGCGACGAAAGAGAGTTTGGCTTCATCAGGAAGTGGGCGAGTCATGACCAAATAGGGGCGTGGCCCCAAAAGTAAGTCAGCGCGGATGACCAAAGGGGGGCGTGGCTAAGGCTGCTTGTTTGTGCCTCACCACTGAGGAGTCTTGCATCACCTTCTACGTGCACGTCTGATGAAACCAGTGGAAACTATCAAGTCCAACTTTTTTTTATGACACTTTATTGATTAGTGTGATAAACTTAACTGCAGCTGAGGTCTTTTCAACAAATAGTCCAAATTTTCACATTTAACCCAGTGTTCCCTTTTGTGGTGGTGTTGGTCCATTTACTGTATTGTCAAGATGGCATGTCAAAATTAGCAAAATTAGCACTTAACTGGTCTGAAAATGATTACATATTACAAATGGTGACTTTCATAACTGTGCATTTGTTGTGCTCTACTGTAACATCCTAAAAGTACCCATATTAGGAAAAGACTAGCAGGGGTTGGACCACCAACTGATAGCCAGCCAGCTTGAATAAGATTTCAGTACTGGTCCAAAAGGCAGGCGGGAAATTGAACCAATGCTGAAGCTATCATTAAATGCTAACGGTCTATAACTGGTAACTATCAAACAAGGTGTACGCAGTAATAGTTCTGATTGTACTATTGTCCATTTTTATGTTGGGTGTTCTGTTGTATTGTTTTTGTTTTGTATTATTTTATTTCTATTGACACACGAGCGTTATTGCATATGTGATGCATTTTTTTATCAAGCTAATCTGAAAGCCATTTATTTGTATAAGTGCAACTTTTTTTTCAAATTGCAATAGACTGATGCTTGAGTGTCTTTGGACTAGTTTGGGGTGCATTTAAGGTTGAAAATATTAATATAGGCAATTCTGCAACATTTGTGAGCGGCATGAACTATTCCCGTTATGGTCTCAGTCAGTAACCCCGCAAACACCGATGGTCCACTGCCTTGGTTCGCTCTCAGCTTGTGCCGGTAGACTCACCTGTGCGGCCCGCAACAGCTCGGTGGCCCTGGATCGCACCTCCCGCAACGGACAGGACCGGGCCAACCGCAGCAGATGCAGAAGCGTCTCCTTGCCCAGCCGCGTCGAACCAGGCCGGTCCAGACCCAGACACACCAGAACCCCTTGGCTGAGCTCCTCGAGAGCCGCCGCCCGTTCCTCTTCGTCCCTGCTACACAGTCGCGCCAGGGTCTTCATAGTCGTCCCTCCTCGGCCGTCGTCGGGGTCGGGCCCCGGGCCTGGTGCGCTGTCCCCGTTGGCCCGCCATCTAAATCCTGTTTCAGTGTCGCTGGCCATTGCACGCCGCTCGGCTGTCCGGTTACTGTCGAACGAGCGAGCTGGTCGGCTGGGTCGCCGCCGTTAGCTCCGGGCTAACCGTTTTGTCGTTTATCTCGAAACGTCGGTGCCGGAGTTTGTCCAACACACCGGGCTCAGCGGACTACGCAATCCCGGGGTGCGTTAATGATTAACGCCTGTGCGACGGCGGCGGAAAACGTTCACGCAAGGCCGATATCCCTTCGCGCGTCACCGGGGCTAAACTGAAAACAACCCAGCTAGGCTAAGCTAAGCTTGGGTAACAAAGCTAAAGATGCTCTCGTCAAAAGAGTTGTCAACAAACTTGTCACTCGACAAGCTCCCGAGTGAAAGGGGTGGCGGACCGGGTGTCTTGAGGCTGGAAGACGGGCCGAACCAACGAATTTGACAACCAATAAAAAAAATAAAAAAAAGGGCCGCAGGCGAGATTTTCCAAAGTTAAATCGACGCCGAAAGACATAATCAATTCGCCGGTTTTACTCAGTCGAAGCTTTCTAGCCTTTGCCCGCAACGTCATCGTGACGTTTACGGAACTTTATAGAAATTAAACGTCGTACTGCTAAAATTGTTGTTTTTTAACCACTCCAACGTTATAAGAAACGAGGTATTAAAAACCCAAGTTATTTGATGGAAACACCTTGAAATTAGTTTAGAAGTCATGATTGCTGTAGTGTACACTATCGTTCAAAAGTGTGGGGTCACTGAAAAACGTCATTATTTTACTTTTGAGAATAAACTTGCCCATTTGTTAAACGTGAATGTGATAAATGGACAGAAAACACAGATTATCTTAGATATTATGTACAGCATATTCTAAATATGCATTTGTTTTTCATTTCCTCTTGAGGGACTGTAATGAAGCAGCCAGATGTGTTACTGGTTCTCACATCTGCCTCACAGTTCTGTGGTTCAGGGTTTGAATCTGGACTTATTTACACATTCCGAAATCACCAATCTCACGTTCGCTGAAATCTCTAATTTGTGAACGCTTGTTTGTTATGTCCTCAAATGGTTGGCCACCAAGTGCTGGGTGTACGGCACCTCTCATCCAAAATCAGTTGGAATAGGACAACCGTTATACAAAATGGATGGATGGATTATAATTACTAAAATATGCAAAATTCTGTCCTGTGACCATGTCTCTTTTCATCATTGGATATTACATTTGGAAACAGATATTACAAATTGGAAAAACTCGTTCTTGGATTTAGAAACACCACAGGGGTGGCACTACACTGGGGCTATATATACATAAATTTGTGAAGCCCCTCCAGCATTTTGATGGTCTCAAACATATTTATAAATTTGTATTTCAGCCCCCTATGTATTGGCCAAGCCCCCCTTTAACCCCGGCAGAGAAAAGATCCTGGAGCTGACCCTGGCTGGAAAAAATTGATGGAGTCTCCATTCATTCCAAAGGGGAAACGTGATTTTTAAATGTAAGTGTATCTCAAAGAAACACTGTATTGGATGGTTGAATATTTAAGAGACTTTGGAATATATGTAGCATTTTATAGGGAAAAAAACGAATTTCCATAGTCGTGTTCTCACGTAGTTATTGTACCGGCGACTGCCCGTAATACGCATGCGCATAAAATCCAGGCAGCCACTTCGGGTGTCAGCAAGGTTGCGGCATCACTAAAAAAAATCCCCCGGAGATTTAACTTTATTCATACCAAAATTTGATAAATTACATTTAAAAAAACTAATTAATGGCTACAGCATTTAAAAAAGGGAGAAATAGCCGCAACGAATTAGACGTGTGTGATGACGTCAACAAAGCCCTATTGTAGAGGACGATGGCTTAGATGCGGCCGCTCTTCAGTAAAACTCTGCCTTCTAATCCACGGAGAGTTCAACTCAGTTGGCTATTGTCAATAAAAGACACGTTGAAAATGTGTTCCATTTTTATATTCACTCCATGGAACGGTCCCCAACATTCCGCTCCCGCCTGCCTCCCCCCTTCTGTACCCCGGCAACGTGGCTTCTCCGTTGCCCGGTGGACGGACATGCTCCCACGCTAGTAAGGTAGTAAACGATGACGTTAGTCAGCCAGGTAAACCGAGAAATTACATATAGAAATACTGTAATGTGTTTATGCGATTGTGCTAACTTGCGTTGCTTGCTAAGGTGACTCCACCTCAACTTCCGGCCCCAGGTCGTCCCTTTTGAGGCCCAAAGTAGGGGACAAACATGTCCAAGAGGCTGATCCAAAACCTTGCCAAGATCATCTCGAAACAAGTGGACCGCTGTGCGTTGCTTTGCTGACAAGATAATGTGGCGAATGAGGCTAACGTTGCAATTCTAGACCGTTAGGAATTAAAAAAAACAAAAACAAAACAAAAATACATGATGTCCATTTGCGGCCCGCCATCCATTTTGTACCGCACTGCGGCATATACTATAAAAACCTATAATAGCCTTGGTGATGTAAAATTTCTCTCACGCACACCTTCTCTTGTCTTGCCAGTCAATCAAACGGAGGTAGAGTGCCTTATTCGTGAGTTTTACGCCATCCTCGGACAAACGACGAGCACCGGGAAGAGCAGCTTGGACGAAAGAAAGTTCAGAAGCATATTGACAAATGAGTTCGGCCTCACCAACAACACTATCATGGAAAGAGGTATCGCTTTTACGAAACAAATGTGTTTTTTGTTTTTTTTTTTGCTTGGATACGAGTGTGACATGATCTGCTATCCAGTTTTCAGGACGTTTGACAAGGACAATGACAACTTTGTCAGCTCCAAAGAGTGGGTGGAGGGCCTGTGCGTGTTCCTTCGCGGCACCTTGGATGAAAAAATTAAATGTAAAAAGGGATAGAAATGCAAAATAGTCTTCAATTTTTCCGGCTAATCTGCCTTCCTTCCCTCCACCCTCCAGATTGTTTTCATGTGTACGACTTGAGTGGAGACGACTACATCGCCAGGGAGGAGATTCTTCTCATGGTGAGGAACTGCCTGCGGCTGCACGGTGAGGAGGACCCTTATGACAGCATCAAAGACCTGGTGGAGATCACGCTCAAGAGGATGGTGAGACGTTGGTCATGCCACGCCACTCCATTAAAGATGGAATACAAATATTTTCATTGACAGGACCACGACAAAGATGACAGACTGTCTTTTGAAGACTACAAAAAGTCGGTGAAGGAGTTGAACATCGTGCTCGAGGCTTTTGGGACATGCCTCCCCAATGCCACGGTAACAGCAAGTTAATAAGTATAAATGTCAACATGACTATGGGAATAATTGATGAATCCTACACCTGTTGTTACAGAGGATTGAGATGTTCGAGCAGCGCGTATTCAATAATAAATGGGACCACAGATGAAGTCCATAAGCTTTGAACTATTTTTTTAATACATACTAACTGCTGTTTGGATTGGATTGGATTGGATACAACTTTATTGTCAAATGTCCCGAATGTGTAACATACAGCACAGATGAAATTTCTTCCCTCTCAACATAAAACAACTGTTTGTTTCTAATGTGTAAATAAAAGTCATTTTAATGTTATTTTTAAATAAATATCCTCGTGTGGTTTTGGCTGCAGTGAATCAGACAACTTCATCATTGATTTTCTTGTCAAGAAAACATCAGGAATAATGTATTTTCTACTGTTACACATTTTTTATTTTATTGACATAATTGAACAGAATTTTGCTGGAGTTGAAGCCTAGTACTCAGGCAATGATGTGGAGATCGCAAGGTGAAGTGTGAAAGGCAAGTCACCGGGGCTGCAAAATAAAAGTTTTGTTTTCACGACACGGAAGAGCGCCATTGCGCTTTGTCGCCTGTAGATGACAGTGTTTCCCACAGTTTACCATGGGTAAGTAAAAACGCCGGTTTCCTCGTTGTCTTCAATTTTAAAAAGTGATTAAAGATTATCCTTTAATTGTCCCGCAATGGGGAATTTACAGTCAGAGTTCAGAAAGGAAACCACGAGGTAGGGAGAGGGAAAAAAAACACGATTTAAACTTGATACCATTTCAATAAAATCAAAATGGCATGACGTATATGACCCCACCTTTCAATGAAAAACCCGATTGGGAACAATGGAATAATTTAAGATCAAAGTGCACCGTTTGGGAAAAAAAAACCCAGTTGATTAACAATTCGGTTTGAATTGTCCTCCAGAGCCATTTGGACCGCAGAGACTACTCCACTTTGGGTGTAGTTAGTAGTTTCTCATGACCACAAACAAAATGGCGTCGAGTTTCTCACCTGTTTCACACTCAACCACCCCAGCTATCACAAATTAACAAAAGTGCTTTTAAACCACGGCGATTGTACACTCGAGCACCGCCCACGAGACTAGTTTTGTTTACTTCTGCAACCACGTTTCCGAACCCCACTTCCTTTTGTGTGCACTTCAAAATAAAACTTTTGGAGACCGGTGGCGATTTACCAAGTCAAACCCGTGAATAGCTATATTTTGAAAAAGAAAAAACTGGCATATGCGCTTCCGACCTTGAAGCCAATCGCTGCCACAGCGCGACGATGTGTAGTTGGTTACTCTCACATGTAACCCGTGTATACAGTACAGATATTCCTTGTACAGATATTTCTTGTGTGACGGTTACGTGTCCGCATTTACGCGTGAGACATGTTCAGCGGCATTCAACCCGTGACAGTTGTTTTTAACAACGCGAAAAACTGCTTCCTCCATGTGCCCGCCAAGTTAATTTCCCATCTCTCGCTAAAGGAGGTAAGCTAACTACAGTTAGCCGGCGTGGCTACTTATCCCAAAGTTACCCTCGACTTTGGTCAAACATTCAAGCGCGACTGAAAGACGTGTTAACGTTTGTGATATTACATAAACTAAATTGAGTAGCACTGCATTAGTAAAAATAATTTGAGGTAATTTGGTGTCATGTATTCCTCTTAAAAAATATAAAACACAACATGTCATTTGATGTATTCATTAATCCAAGTAAGGCCTGCTGCGGTTTCCAGCAGGCCAAATTTCCTTCGATTTGAGCCAAACGTCTCCCAGTCTGACGTATTCTATAACAGTTCACAGACACGGTATTAACACTAGTTGTAAATCATCCGACAGGCTGACACGCCCACGTCCCCCGCAATCAATTTTTATGAGGAATTTGAGGACTAGAAACTGCCGTGTTTAAAAAAAAATTGCTACAATACAAAAGGGAAGACACGGAATTAGGAATATTGTAGAAAACAGACGAATGGACATATCCAGACTTCATCAGCGGTACTGGTAGATTTTAGACATGGCTTACCGTTTCCTGTTCTCCAGCATGACGTCAGTGACTTTGGTTTCAGAACCAGGCCTTGGAGTTGTCCAGTTGTCGTGACGGCCCACCGGCGTTCCTCACCTGGACTCTGAGCCGCAGCTCCTCCGACTCAGATGGCCAATGCGTGGAGTTGTGCAGACACCTGGCAGAGATGCTGGGCCTGCGGGACAGACAGGAGGTAAAAGTCCGTCTTGTTTTCGTGCGAGCACCGCGGGTTGATGAGCTTGTTGTGTTCCTCAGGGGTTCTTGACGGCATGTCAGCAAGTGTCGTCGGTGCATCGAGTGTTTGTGGAGCCACTCTCGGCTGACGACTGGGAGATCTTGGTATGTTCTCACATCACTGAAGAGAGCCCAAAAAAAAAGCAAAACAAAGAAAAATTTCATGTTGTCATTACACTTTGAGGAGCTGCATAGTGGCCCGCTCGAGCAGAAGCTTTTGCATCAGATCCGGGTGGTGTTCCCGGATGCTGTTTTCCCCGTGTGGGTGAACAGCCACACAGTCATCTACATCTACATTGGTAAAAAATATTTTGAAGGAACTTTTTTTTGGGGGGGAGGGGTCACTTTTTTAAAACCAGAGCAATTTCTTTAATTCAACATAATGGGGAATTTTTCTTGAAAAAGATTTTTTTTCCTCCAGGAGAGCCTCATTTTTCAAGAAAGAACATTTGTAATATGGAATTCATATTACTAAATTCAAATTCATGTTTTGGATGTTCAATTTAAAAAAAATTAGCTGTTACATTAGAAAAGCGAATCTAACATTGTATCCTATCAATCTCGATACAGAGTAAAATATTACAGGTTTAAAAAAAAAATTGTACATACTGTAGCTTGTGACGAACAAAATCCTCAATTTCACCATCATTAGAAAATCTAACATTTACATCAACAATTCAAATGGTTTTCAAACTTAGAAATTAGTTTGCCCTTTTGTTTTATGTTGAATGAATGCGTATAATGCCAGAGTTGAATTTCCCTTTGAATTGAAGAACTGACACGAATTACCTTTTTATTGAGAATCGAGCCGTTGACGTCGCCTCCCTTCCTGCAGCGTCCTTGTCACCTTCGGTGCCTTACGGACGCCTGGAGCCCTTCACGGAGCTCGTGGTGACTCCCAAGAAGCAGGCCAGCCACCTCAAGGGGCTTCCCCACCCCCGTTTTGACTCACCACCCGCACCTGCAGCCCCCCCTCAAGCCATCTCCCCTCCGAGTCAGCAGTGGGGGGGCATAGCGGACCTGAAAAGTCTGTTCGGCTACATGACAAAAGGCACACGTGACCCACTTAGGGAGGTCCCATCAGTCCCGGTGGTCCCCACCGTGCTGGCCGACGCCCTCTACAGAGTATGCGGCTCACCCCCTCCGTCTCTGGCCACCGCCAGCTGCGTGGCGCCCGGCGTGCTTCACGTCTTCCCCTTGGGACACGCCTCGAATTTCGACATCGCGGACGCTCAGCCAGAGTTGACCTACGGGCTGCTGTCCAAAGTGCCTTCGCCCACGGAGAGAGCCAGGCTGGAGAAGAAGAAGGAGAATGCGGCAGGAGATGGAGGAGCGGAGGCCAAAGGTCAGGAGGCCACGGTGGTGCGCTTGGTGTGCCACGGTGCTGATATGCAAAGACGACACACCGAGGGAAACATCCACTGTGGTCGAGTTTGGGTGAGACCGACAAAAATAATACAACAATTCAAAAAAAATAATACAACGCGCTCGTCGTCCACACTCTTTTTCTCCTTGTATTTACATTTTTGATTTTTGGACCAGATTCCTCCAGTCTTGGCTGTCAGGCTCGACATCCCGCCACATTCAGCAGTGAGAATAAAGCCGGTGAAATCAACCGTGAAAGTGGCAACCGCCATTCAACTCCAGCCTCTAAAACCACTGGTGAGTCTCAAAAGGAGCCAAATTTATGTGCGACAATTCATGGCATTCTTTATAGTAAATATATTTCTGTCAAACAAGAGTCAAGTTGTATTTTTGTTTTTTTTTCCAGATTAAAAAATATCGCAATGTTAGCTTCTTTTTTTGTCTAGAGACACTAGGAGGCAGAGTTAGAGGTGGCTGAGTTCAAGATGCTGAGATTCTCCTTAGGAGTGACAGGATCAGAAATGAGGTCATCAGAGGGACAACTCAGACGGGAAAGTTTGGAGAAAAAGTTAAGAGAGGCCAGACTGAGATGGTTTGCACATGTACAGAGGAGGGACAGTGGATACTTTGGTAGGAGAATGTTAGAGATGGAGCTACCAGGTAGGAGACAGAGAGGAAGGCCAAAGAGGAGATTCATGGATGCCGTGAGGGGAAGACATGCAGGTAGTTGGAGTCAGAGTAGAGGATGCAGAGAACAGGCAAAGATGGAAATGAATGACTCGCTGTGGCAACCCCTGAAAAGGGACAAGCCGAAAGGAGAAGAAGAAGATAATATCGCAGAAGAAAATATCGCAATGTTAGCTTCTTTTTTTTTTAATCCCAAAAACTAAAATAATAATCTAGTGAGAACACTTGGATATTTTTTTTTTGTGAATAGTACCGTTTTTATGATTGAAAATACGAACCTTATGATAAACGGGAGTTCCAAAAATATCTTCCTTCTCAGACGGAGATGGAGGAGGCCGAGGAGGAGGCTGAGGAGGAGGCGATCCAGACGGCCTTCCTTGGCTGGCTTCACACTCAGACTCACCAACCTTTGGCGTGCTTGACGCCACGAGCCGGCTCCCTCCTCCTACACGCCACTGACGGTGAGTCCAACCCCCCCCCCCACCCAAAACAAAAAAAAAAACCCATCCAAGTTTCTGGGCACTCTACCTGAGCAGTGTGGGTCCTTTCCTTCCAGACAAGTTGGAGTTTGCCGTGTCGGTGCTGAGACCAGAACCAGAACCTGAGTGCGATCCGCCAGACCAGCTGTTTCTGCTCTCGCCTTCCGTTTTACAGAAAAAACACATACAGGTTTACTGGATTATGATCATTTTTTTCCAAAAATCAATTCATTCCATCTCCATCATCATCTCACGCGTTGTGTCCCACGTTCAGGTAGTCCGAGACCCGGTGTCCGTACCAGCTGCTGAAGTGGACCCACCAAAACCAGATCTTCCCTCTCTGGATTCTCTCGGGTAAGTCAACAGTGTCTCAATCACATTTTAGCACGCTTGCGTTTCAAACATATTTGTCTGATGTCTTTTGTTGTCAAGAGGTGTGGAGGAGCTGAGCAAAAAAAGTTTGGAGTTCATCTCCTACAGTCTTCTGGCGACTCCGTTGGCCAGAGAGCTGCTGGGAATCATCGGACGAGGACTCAAAGGCGGAGCGCTGCTCATCACCGGCGCCCAGGTGACATGACGGCATGCGGTTGCAACGTGTCGACTTCCTGTTGCGTGTCGGCTTGAGGCGGTCAACTGCTTCACACTGCCTAGACAAGAAACGGGGAAAAGAGACCATTCAACGTCATCAAGTGCTCTCATGTCTCCTCTTTCAATTTTCATCGGCACATTTTTGAATGAAGAAGAAAAAACACCATATTCTTTGGGGCGGGGCTCTCATTTCTCAAACGGATTCTTTTATGAAATATTGAGTAGTCCAACCAGAATGTATTCTCCCCCCTCCCTCCCTACTTGTCATGGGTCTCTCCAGTCCTGAGGTGTCCCTAATAATGTGGCCATGGTGTCTTTTCGTAGGGCAGCGGAAAGAGCGCACTGTCTCGCGCCCTCTGCAGGAAGGCTGCAGACCAGCTGGACGCCCACGTGGAAGTGGTGGAGTGTAAAAAGTTACAAGGTGCTCGGGCCGCTTGACACGTCTTCTCCATTGCCGCGGTATCGTTTTCTTCATTGATTGATTTTCCCTAGGCAAAAGGGCAGGGACGATTCGCCAGACCCTGCGGGAGGTTTTCATGCAGGCGGAATGGATGCAACCCTCCGTGGTCCTGCTGGACGACTTGGATCACGTGAGCCGGGCGTCCGCCTCGCCCGAGCACGAGCACGGCCCCGAGGCGCTGCTGCACCTGCACGTCGCGCAAAGTATTTTCGGAGCAGGACATGAGCATTAGGGATTGTTGTCGTCGGATGCGGTCCGTCATCGTTTTGTGTCGTCATTGTCGTAGGCTTGCGGGACATTGTGAAAGATGCGATGGACCATGACGCTCTGATGTGTTTGATGGTGACCAGTGAGAGCAAACGTTCGTTACACGAGACGCTCACGCAAGTGCAAGGAACGCACTTCTTCCAGGCCTTCGCGGACATACGACCACCCGACCAGGTCGAAAGCTCGCTCTCTGCATCTCATTGACACAAAGTTAGGGATTGATCCCGAGATTTGGCATTTTGGCAACATTTGACAATAAAGTTGTATTCAATTCAATTCCATATTAACCTTAACTTTTTTTTTTTTTAATCCAGTATTCCAATAAGAGTTTCACTTTCAATTGGGTGAACGTCAGGGAACTTTTTCCTGCAACTTTCAGTTAAATTTCTACAAGAGGGTGCTAACCCTGTGAAGTGAAAGATTAACATTTCAGTTTTATTCAAATTTGGGTCAACCTAGCTTAGTGTCAAAAATTCTTGGGAGCTATTGTTGAAGTTTCATGAAGCTTTCATGCTGCTGAACCCTGCACTTTTTGTCCAAAATTTAAAACATAAATGTCTATTGTCTCCAGATGAAAAAGGGAAACACCTTGAAAAGATTGAAAATCTGAAAAATTCAATCATCAACACGCTTAAAAACATTTACAAAACCGGAGTTTGTATTTTAAAACATTTTGACGCCAAACAAAATCTTTTCCCGCAAATTTTATCAGCTACAAATGGCTACTGTTGGCCTCCTTTACTATGACTAAAAAATATCCAGATTGACCCGGGGGGGGAAAAAAAACGGTCTCTCTCTAAGCACACCCAAGAAATACTATCACCAGCCAAATCGCACACGGACGTGCATGCGTGTATGTGTGCGCGCAGGCCCAGAGAGCAGACATCCTTTTTCACGCGATCCAAACAAGGTGTGGCCCATCGCCGCCGGACTCGGTGAACTTGGACCTGGCCGCCGTTGCCAAGGAGACAGAGGGCTACCTACCTCAAGATTTGCTGCTGTTGCTGGAGCGAGCCCTCCACGCAAACGCTGCACGCCAACAACAAGACGACAGCACCGGTAAGGTTGAACAGATGACGCACCCGTGATGATCCAGAGTCATTTCAGCCTGGATTGTCACGGAGAGTCTCCACCGAGTGTGCTGTGTGGTAAACACTGCATCCTGTGTGTGTTTCGCAGACGTGTATTTGTCGCAGCTAGACTTTGCCGAGGCTCTCGGGGACTTCACCCCGCCGTCCCGGTGGGGGGCAGACCTGCACAGTCCCACCGGAGGAGGGCTGGAGACGGTGGGGGGGCTGACGGAGGTGCGGCAACTGTTGATGGACACCATCTTTCTCCCCGCCAAGGTCAGCTGACAACGCACCTGGTGCACTTTGACAAGCGCTGATGGCAAGTGTTGCGTTTCAGTACCCAGTCCTGTTCTCCAAGCTTCCCATCCGGCATCGCTCGGGAATTCTGCTGTACGGAGCACCGGGCACGGGGAAGACGTTGCTGGCCCAGGCCATCGCCAAAGACAGCGGCATGAACTTCATCAGCGTCAAGGTGTGTGTGACTCGCAAAAAACTTTTGCACCATCTCCTAAAATGCGGATTGAAAGGATTAAATGCAAGCGGATTGTATTTCAAAGTTAAATATAACTGAACTGCATTGAAACGGATTTGAAAGTAAAGTTCCAAGCCACTGGATCATGATGCGGTTTGAACATTTAATTCAATTCTTCTTTCATGTGCCATTGGAGAGAGCCCAACCTGTTGCTTTTTGGCGTTTGGGGTACTTTCGTTTGTATTTGCGGGTTAGTGTGCGTTAGTCTTGCTTTAACTGTCATCTTCATACGTGTGTTCCAGGGTCCGGAGCTTCTGAGTAAATACATTGGGGCAAGTGAACAGGCAGTGCGAGCCGTCTTCCAGAGGTGACGAGCGCTCGTGGTTCATCCCATTCCACCATTTTGTGTTGTCAGAGTAGCACCTGAGATAATGGGCGCAAAATGGTGCCTCCTCCAAGTTAGCCAGGAATGATGAAACTGTAGTTGAGCACGTTGTCCACCGGAGGGCGACGCTTGACTGTAATTGTGCTTGCGCTGGTTGCACTGACAGGGCCGAGGCAGCCAAGCCCTGCTTGGTCTTCTTTGACGAGTTTGACTCGTTGGCGCCAATGCGGGGTCACGACAGCACCGGTGTAACTGACCGCGTCGTCAACCAGCTGCTCACTCAGCTGGATGGCGTTGAGGGCCTGCAAGGTGTGTATGTGAGCGAATGTGAGAGAGTGAAAGAGAGACTACACTGAAACCCCAAACCAAGTTTTAATCCCTATTTTGAAAGGGTTTAAAGTAGGGTTAGAGTTTCAAAGTAGGGTTTCAAACTCGGGTTAGGGTTTCAACATAGGCTTTCAAACATGGTTCAAGGTTTCAACGTCAGGTTTTCAATTGTGGTTCGGGTTTAAATTTTTCTGAGAGGAGTGCACGAAACAAAAAATAACTGAGTGATGTGATCGCACGAAAAATGGTGGCAACAAGTCAGTTGTCACATACCACCTTTTGTTGGGCGCCATGAAGGTCCCGGTGGCGGTGAAAGAGCCACTCTTGAATCCTGAAGTCCTCACAGTGGTAAACGTTGGCTCCCCCTTGTAGCGTTGTTCATCTGTGTCCGGCCAGCAACATCCAGTAGTACGTCCTCCTTAAATAGACTTGTGAACAGAAACAATGGTGACACCTAGCGGTCAGTTTAGTCACCTACATGTACCGTATACTTAATGGCCCTCCTTTCGGGTTCGCGTTTCTGATAAGGCTTACAAACTAGCATTAGGGTTTCAAAATAGGTTTAGGATTTCAAAGTAGAGCTTTAAACTAAAGTTAGGGTTTCAAAGCGGTTCATTGGTATTTTCTAGTGAGAGAGGAAGTGTGAAAAGTGCAAGAGTGCGAGAGGTGTGCGAGTTTGTGTAAGAACGAGCCCTTATTCAACCAGTTTGTGTTTGCGAGAGCGTCCACATGAGAGTGAGTACCTTTTTGTGAGTGTGAGAGTGTCTCTCTTGCATGACAATATGTTGTCTTACAGGCGTTTATGTGCTGGCCGCCACCAGTCGTCCAGACCTCATTGACCGTGCTCTGCTGCGTCCAGGCCGACTGGACAAGTCGCTGTACTGCCCACCGCCCGACGAGGTCTGATGATGTCACAGGCAGTCGCTCTTGGCCGTCTCAACAACCCTGTCCCCCCCCGCAGGAGGACCGCTTGGCCATCCTGAAGATCCTGAGCACCGGCATCCCTTTGGCTCCCGACGTGGATCTGGAGGAGCTGGCGGCACGCACCCACGGCTTCACCGGCGCTGATCTTAAAGCGCTGCTCTACAACGCCCAGCTGGAGGCGATAAACAGCAGCCAGGAGACCATGTGCGACATGAGCCTGTCCGCCATGAGCTTCCCGAACACCAGCAGCGGTTCCGATGATCTGGCCGATGACGTCACGGGGGATGGCGGCGTGAGCCCGGAGCCCGTCGACCTTCAAGTTTCAGACAATCGCCAACAGCAAGAAACCGGCGGTGATGTCTGGAGGCTCTACTTCGATAGCTCCTCCGAGCCCCAATCTGCTGAAGGAAATGTATGTCGGAGATGCTTTTCAATAATGCCACTGGAGAGATGTAAAATTCGGCCCCCATGATTGGCAACATGGAATTTGGTAGGCGTGTCAAAACTGTTTTTATTCTATTTTGCTTTCTTGCAGCCATTTTAGGTTCATTTTGGCAATTTCAATTGGTTCTTCAAATAAAAACAAGAACTCGGCCCACACAGGCCATTCAACTTGGCAACGTGAAATTTGGTAGACATATAAGTTTGACCCACAAAAAATCCCCAAACCTAAAAAACAGGAAGTAGCCAATTGACACCAATTTTGTAGCCATTTTAAGGGTTCCTTCGAAAACAGACTAATCCGACCTATTTTGGCCCATTATTACCGCGATGAATTAGGGGAGACATGTCTATAATTAGACCCACAAAACAAGTCAAGAAGCCATGGCCACAAAGAAGCAGGAAGTCTGACATTTTGGTTCCAAGTGGACATTTTAGGTTCAATTTGAAAAATGGTCACATTTTCAGGGGTCGAGTCCAAGGACACTAAATTACAACAGATTTCAGGTTTCATCCTTGCACGTGGGTGGCTGAGATTGATGACTTAGAAAATACTGAACTGAATTTTTTCTTCCCCCTAATCCCCCAGCGTTTCTCCGGACATGACGTGGATATTCTGACCACCGAGTCCAGTTTTTCGCTGCCCCCGCTCGCCATGCCTTCCGTCCGGAGCAGCTTCCAGGACCTCGACGACGAGCAGCTGCGGCACCTCCGGCAGGAGGTTGCGTGCATCAAGCTCAACCACCGCAGGGCCATGGTCAGTCGGCTCTCCATGACACTCCTCCCCCATTGTGGTTGCATTCACTTGCACTCCGTTAATGTAGTTTTTTTTTTTTAGGGCGAGCGTGTGCGTATCCAGTCCACCTCCAGCCAGCCGTCGGGTTTCCTGCTGCGTCGCTGCCACATGCTCGCCGCGCTCGATGTCACCAGGCCGTCACTTAGCAAGGACGACTGGAGCAGATACGCAACTCTGTGGGTGACGCACAAATTGTTATGTTATACACACACACACACGTACACAAAATATTTTATGTGTCATCGTGTTTGCAGGTACGAAGCTTTTTCAGGAGGCAGAACCACCATGCCAACATTCCAAGCAGGACAACGTGTCACATTAGCGTGACGACACACGAAGAGGCAATTGTCAGTTATAATTTGCCTTTAATTACCCTAATTGTTGTGCATTTGTTTATAAAACATTGTTAAGAATTTAAATAAATGTTGGTGGCACGAAAAATTTTTATTGTGCAAGTATTTTTTTTAGGCTGATCTTAATGCTAATATTGAGTGAATGGGAGGTTTTAAATTTGGCTTCCTGAAAACTCCAGCGACCATAATCTAAAATGAAAATATTCATTTCTTGGAATACTTCACACATTTTGACATTTGACTTGGTTTTTTGTGGGAACTTGTGTGAATTTTGTCAAAAGAGAGGGAAAAAAAACCACCTTATACCTTTCAACGTTTAATGTAAACAGCAGTTTTGTGGGGCTTTGAAAAATCCTAAAGACAAAAGGTGACGACGGTCTTAAATAGGAAGGGATTGGGAGGCGTGAGTGTCGGGGGGGGGGGGGGGGCCCCCAAAACCCCCC
>CAAKHF010020810.1:0-11212 GCA_901007745.1 Hippocampus kuda
GGACACCCTGAATTGGTTGCCAGCCAATCGCAGGGCACACAGAGACAAACAACCATGCACGCTCACACTCACACCTAGGGACAATTTAGAGTGTTCAATCCGCCTGCCATGCATGTTTTAGGAATCAAACTGAACATTGCAAATGTATTCAAGTATAATACATGAAAATAATAAACATAATTCAATAGAAACTCAATTCAAAGAAAATACAAAAAATAAATACTTTAATAAATACAAAATAAATACTGTGCATTAAGATTATATGATAATGTATTTAATTATACCCCGAGGTGATGAGGCACCCCCGCTCTGTTTGGGGCTGAAGGGTGACGGTGGCTCGGCCCCTGCCAGGGGGCTGCTCTCATTGGTCAGCTCCACGCCGCTGTCGTTCTCCAACATGCCTTCCGGCGGCGGCTGGATCACCTTCGCCTTGGGTGGAGAAAAAGTATGCATATATCAACAAATTGTACACACACACACGCACGCACGCACGCACACACACACACAAACGTATGTGTACACGCACACACAAACGTATGTGTACTCTTTATTTTTATTCCAATAGTGCATAAGTATGAGCATACACTTATTTGACACTTCATATAGTCAGTGTAGAAAGAAAAAAAAGGGAAAGAAATTGTGAAAATTACTCAGCATTCACTTTCATCAATTTCTTGGAAAATGTATTTTATTTTGCTTCCTCCGTCTTTCATTTTGATCACTTTTACCCTCTCTTCCTGCGTCAGCGCTCTTGTCTTAGCGGCTTGACATACAAAGGTCCATTATGTAGCCATTTTATCAATACAACGTTCTTGCTGCGTCTGAAACTAACAATAACAAATACTTCCTGGACTACTGTGCATGTGTAAACCACGTTTCCGAACGAAGCAGTAGAGGTCACTGTTGGATTAGACTTCGTTGTAGTGAATCTCGTCGCGAAGCAAGAGCAGAGAAAAAGATTTCGTATAACGCAACAGGGGGGGTTTTCGTTGTATGCGGGGCAGGAAAGTGAGAATGGTGTTAATGCATGAAGATTTTTTCACACTAGTGGGTATTTTCGCCCATGTAGTTTTTGTTGTAGAGGAGTTTCACTGTATAATCTACAGAATTTAATGTGAAGCGCAGACAGAATAGTCAGCAGCATTGTAATAAATATACTGCATATGAATCAATACATGTAATCTAATACAGTACATATAATAAGCGATCACAAATGGGTATTATATGCGCAGACGTCAATATGAACAGCAGCAAGAATAGTAAGCAGCATTGGATGTAGCAAAAAAATAAGTATGTCATCACTGCAATTAGTCTCTGAACAAGCAGTACAGGATACATTTATCGCCGCTGACTACACTTGCTGTTCACATTCACAACTACAGCATAAGTAAAGTATCAGTGTATTGGTGCGCACAATTTAATTTATTAGTCTTTCATTCTATACTTTCTAAATGAAGTTGTTCCTTATACTATGAAGGGACAAAATAGAAGAGGTTAAAACATGTTTTAGCTTGAAACTTGGCGCGCCAAGGAAGAGCTGCGAGTCAGGAATGCAATCCGGGGAAGCCGAGCAGAACTATTTTGTTTGGCTCCATGCTTTATGACACATTTGATCGTCAGATGGTCGAGTGCCACACTAAATTAGATCAATCTTTGGTGTGTTTGATGTCTGAAAAGGTGCAGAGGAGACACCCTTGAAGAAATCACCTCAAGGAATATTTGAGCAGAACCTTCCAAATCTGACTGGGACACCTAGACAGCCATACAGGTGCAGTCAGAGACTTCTCCACGGGCTGATATCTTGCTGTATGATAACATACCGACTGTTAGCATGTTAGCATTGTATCAACTGCCATTACAAAAAATTCCTGATTACAGGGAAATATGTCCAAATCTATAGGGGTGTTCACACGGCAAGATTTGCTCCGGTGCTACGCTGGGGCTGCCCCAGTAGAGCGTTTACACGTGCAAATTAGCTCCGGCGTAGCCCCGGAAAACAGCTTACACCGGAGCAAATTTGATCCACCTCAGGGAGGGGGTTTAAAAATTTGCTCCAGAGCAAATGCTCGTTTGCGAAGCAGCACCGATGTAAATTTGCACGTGTGAACGCAACTGGCCCAACGCTGCGCCGGTGCTGACACGCTCAGCGGCTTTGTACGCGTGACCGCTCCACAAAATTTGCTCTGGTGTAAAATATATCGCAACAAAATACATCGGTGTAGCGCCGGAGCAAATGTGTGCCGTGTGAACACCCCTCAAAGTATATTGTTAATCGATTTGCCTCGGCACTTTTTCAACTCAGGCTGCTATCTTTCCACATGTTAGCACAGCAATTGTTAGGATTTTATCAAGCCTCAATCTAAACTCTACTTGACCTCAAGGCATAACAGGAAATAAAAACAAAAAAAGGTGCATTTGACAGAGGCTGTCATCAATCATTCGCGAACTTGTCAAAAAAATCAGCAACAAACACAACACTGCAAGTGATCCGCAGGAGGAGCAACTTGTAGCGTGCTTCCCGCTGTGGGTGAAGGTGTTTCAAGTGGGCCACGTGACTAAATACTAGCAACTACAGAGTTCCTGTCAAGGAATCTCTCAAGGTAGCTGAAAATACGCTAATTATACACGGTAAGATGGCTTCTTGTAACTGCTAATAGAGGGATGCTCACGGATGTATATACTGTGCACTACTCATTTAATGTCAAGGATATTCAAAATTTCTGGATGAACCTAAAATACACCGTACCTTTACGGGTGAACTTCATTTGACCTACTGTAAACGTTTGTACATACAATTGCTGAATGCTTCACAATTTTTTGTCGTTTCACCCTTGTGAAACGACAAACTTCACAAACAGGTGCTTGAAGCATGACTTGACACATTGATGGATTTTACATTTTGGGGGCCGTTGAAAACAGAAATCAAATAGGAGCAGATGGTGGAAGGAAGCAGACCCCTCTAACACCCTGTCTAGACTAAAGTGATTTATGAGCGTGAAAAAGAGGAACAAGCGCCAACGGCTACCACCACATTTCCCTCTGTGAAGCTTTTGACTGAAAGGGGCCAAGGTGAGCAAAGTGATGTTAGCAAGAGCTCAGTTCAGAATACAGTACATGACAAGACGGAAAAGCTTTATCAAGTTCCTTCATCTTGTTTTATTAGCACAGCAACTGTTACCATCGCTTTTCAGCGATTCTTATGAGAAATAGAACCTGAAAGTTGGACAGATATGAAATCCTTATCCATCTATCTTAGTGCTTTCACGACTTAGGTTGCTATTTTACCGTACTGTAGGGATGACATGCGTTGTCAGCATGTCTCGAGCAAGGAGCCATTTTGGGGGTCGAAATATTACCGTAATGACCATACACAAGGTGCATCGGATTTTAAGGCGCGCTGTGAGTTTTTAAGAAAACGGAAGGCTTTTAGGTGCGCCTTTTAGTGTGGAAAATACGGTATTTTTCTGTTTAAAATGTAAACACAAGTAGAGCTTTCGATAAATAAAGTGTTGTGTATTTATATTTATGCTTAATAAGAATAAACCTTTCCTAGGTAATTTCATAAAATTCATTTCTGAAGCGTGTATCAAACTGTAGCCCTTTTCCATTGTACTGTTGAGTGAAAGAATCGCAATGCCCAACCTCGTTGAATGGTTGCTGGTCTGTTAGGAACATGTACATTTATTTGGATGAATTAGTCAGTGGCACAAAAAAGGTTGGGGACCACTGATGTAGTGTGGTACAGTATTCTGTTGATAGTGTATATCATACACATAACTGCACTGAATGCAATGCGGACGGCATGGCCAGGTGCGAGACTTACCATAGCGGCCATATTGTTGTTGGTCTCCATGGGGACAGCAGAGTATTGATCAGAGGGCATCACTGTCGCGGTGGCGGATGGTAATGATGACCCTTTTTCAAACCTATCAATCAAGAAATCAAGCAATCAAACCAGTGATCTTTTTTATACAGTATTTCAATATGATTGTATATGTCAAAATAAACATATGAAATTGTGACTGAATTATTCACTAATTGTCATATCAGTTTCATTCATTCATTCATTCATCTTCCGAACCGCTTGATCCTCACTAGGGTCGCGGGGGGTGCTGGAGCCTATCCCAGCTGTCTCCGGGCAGTAGGCGGGGGACACCCTGAATCGGTTGCCAGCCAATCGCAGGGCACACAGAGACAAACAACCATTCACGCTCACACTCACACTTGGGGATAATTTAGAGTGTTCCATTAACCTGCCATGCATGTTTTTGGAATGTGGGAGGAAACCGGAGCACCCGGAGAAAACCCACGCAAGCCCGGGGAGAACATGCAAACTCCACACAGGGAGGCCGGAGCTGGAATCGAACCCGGTACCTCTGCACTGTAAAGTCGACGTGCTAACCACTGGGCTACCGGGCCGCCCCACATCAATTACTGTATGTATAAAATAGTCCATTAATAAATCCGAATGTGTAATATCAAAATATTAGCATTGCAGACTATGAACTTTTGGCCATGACTGATTTATTTCTCTTTATTTTATTCTCTCTCTCTTTTTTTTTTTTGTTTAAGAAATTTATGGTGCATTTAAGTATTTATTGTCACTTCTCATTTTCTGGCACAGCAACACATTAATTAAACCACCAGGAACTCATTGCTGCTTTATCTTATTTAACAAAATTAATAGTTTTATAAATGACATGAAACAAATACATCATTGGTAAAATCAATATTTAAATAAATACTACTATGTGTCATAATCTTTTGTCTTTCAATGAATTAATTGAAATTTTAAGGATGTTTATTGATTACATTTAACTGTGAAAGGCCACAGTAATTTACTTGCCGTGGTTTGCCCTTTTAGCATGGGTTAAAGTGACCCGTCGACTTGAAGAAATACAAAAAAACAAGCACTGACATGCCGAAATGAACCCCCGACAAAGCCAAAAAACACGCCACCGTGTGTTCGAGCCACATTCTTTTTTGCATTGTGTGAGGATTAATTACATTCAGCCTGCATGCACATGAGCAGCATAAATCAACACTTGACTGTGTGCGTATGTGTGCGCGTGTGTGTGCACGTGTGTGTGTATACATGCCAGCAGGCCTCAGGAAGCCCTCAGCTTCTTCGAAAATATCCATCACAAACACAAACATTACAAGAGGGGAAAATTCTACGAGAGATGAAATTCTCAGAAAATTTTACATCACGATTGTGTTGAACCGAATGATCACTTTTGTTGAATCCTGGCATATTTGTGGTTCAGCATTCGCAAATTCACAGATTTGTTTTGGTATCTCAACCTATCCTCTTGTTATGCGCTGAAAATCTTAGCGAATCACTGTTTTTGTCCTCAGGCCAGAGGAATAAAATTATTACTTTGGAGCCATCTTGTGGAATCGGTGGTATTATTTTATTAAATTGTTTATCTGTCTTTGTTGCTGCTACTTCAATGCATGGTCAAAAGCGAAACTGAAAGTATGGACTTCTTAGAATTCTCGTTTTTGCCGAAGAAATTTCCTTTCCTGTCCTTTGCGAGCGAGATGACCAGGACGTACTTAAAGGATAGGATCATTTGAATTCTACAAATGCTTAGGAAAGGTGTCCAGCTGCAATTTTGAAGGCCCCTTAGTCATCGACTACTCCTGAAGAACCATTGCAAAAGGTTACTCACAATTCTTTAAGGCAGCAACATTTAAAGCAACAGGAAAACGACGTTGGCAGATGCTCGATGCACTTATACGCTTTCAATCAAAACAGATTTTCAGGTTAAAATCTGTTTGTTACACTCGTAGTAGCGACTTGTCATTGCTGAAAATTTTAACAACAAATTTCACTTCAACGTAGCAAGCAAGTTCATTATCTATTTTGCAGAGCATAATTTATGTTGTTATCGGTATCGTAGTAGTGGAGCATTTCTTTCCGACTCAAAGGACAAACGTACAGTATTGACATTTTTTTACTTGAACTTTTTACTAAAGCAGTGGGTGCAACAACAGAGGTACCAGAGGGGCCCATCAAGAGGTGAGGGGCATGGAGGGAAGGGGGGTCCACATCAAAGACTGCTGGCTGGAGATTATGAAAGGGTTTGTTCACTTCCTAAACGCGTGTGCGTGTTGAGTTCAATTTGTATGTGTGTGTGTGTGTGTGGGGGGCGCATGGGTTCACGCTGGGGGCCAAATTCCTTGTCAGTCATGTACTTTGGGATCATTTTATGCTCGGTCAACTCAACAAAATGGCAGCCATTCTGCATGCAGGCGTCTCACACGTGACTCTACTGAGCAAAAACATACTTCCTGTATAGGCATCACATAGGGTGGACCCCAACTCTCTTTGCACAGTCTCAAATCTCAGTTTGCTAAAATTGACAAAAAAGTGTGTATGGGTGTATATTTGTACTGTATTTGTCCATGTATCTACTGCATGTGCTACAGGCACGGATCTGCTACAACAGTGGTTCTCAAATCATTTTACACCAAGTACCACTTTTTTAATTAGGAAAGATAGCAGTACATAATATTGTACTTTATAAAAAAAAACAGACAGTCATAACAAAATGATATAGAAAAAAACATTTTTGCGACACTGCATCAACTGAATGATGATAGGCCTGGTGGGCCTGTCATGGCCGCCTTTGGGTACCATAATCACCTTGTCAAACCACACGACTTTTTTGTCGTTCATGCTGTCAGACTATCAGATAAATATTCTTCTGTGTCTTGGACTGGGTGAAATGTCACACTCCAAGTCCGTCACCGACCAGACCCAGCCCAATTGTTGCGTGCTTCCGTCAGAAATGAGTCCATCGACACAGGTCCGTTGGGAAGGAGGGACAAGCAGCTGTCTAAGTCATGTTCACGGAGACATTATTTCCATGTACGTTGTTTCTATGTTCAGAAAAGGCATACATAATAAATAAAATAAATCATGGACCCGTTCCTGGTTGGTGGGGGGAAGGCGGTATGGAATGTCTATTCTCCAAAAAGAACTTAAAGCACCTTGTTTGCTAATTAGTTATTAGCTTCGCAATTAGCAAACTTAGCATGAATTGAAAAGCTTTGTATACTTGGCAATAGTTCCCATTTTGTTCAAGTCACTTTTTAAATACGGTACACCACATTTTGATTGTGTGTGCCAGGTCCAGTCTCTCGTCATCAGTAGGAGGGAACTGTCTTCCTATTGTTCAATGCCGAAAAACCAATCAAGGGACAACGTAGGATATGTCACACTATGCAGCAACACGAACAAAAATTCGGACAAGCCAGACTTTCGGCGTCAACTTCATATAGCAGCCCAAACGCCTCACAACCAACCAATCGTTGAGTATGTCACACTATGTCGGGAGTGCTGTTAGTTTACCTACTGTGTTCCTGAAACGTTTGGGTTAAATCTGTTGCTTCAAGGGTTAGAGCCCTGTAACAGAGATGCTATTTAAAGCTGGACTCAAGCTATCTGACTGAAATACTAAGCTATGTGGTTGATTCAAGGTCATGAGGTGTAATTCTCTTTGTTTTATGTTTAGTTTGACTGTAAACTTCAACTGGGGTGACAAGAACCAACTTGAAACCTCTTGGCTTTTTTTAATTGTTTTTTTTGGAATTTGCTCTAGTGTTGCTTATTGTGAAGTTAGCTGACAACATACAGCATATCTGAAGTCTTTTCCACTGTAGTCTTGTGCATGATATTTGGGTCAAAAATTTCCAACGCATGCTAAATCACTGCTTTTGGAACATATGAGTGAGCACCATGTCTTGACATTTGTGATTGTCTTCCACCATCCTCCTTTCTTGTGATAATGACAACAGTGTGAAAATTATTAACAAATCTGAGTTTTTATGTGAAGGCCATAACACCCAGCCCTTCGTAGCTATAAAATGAAAATGACAGAAAGTACACCAAATGGACCAGCCTTGAAAATGATATTTGGGTCAAAAGTTTCAAACGTATGCTAAATCACTGCTTTTGGAACATATAAGTGAGCACCGTGTCTTGACATCTGTGATTGTCTTCTACCGTCCTCCTTTCTTGTGGTAATGAGAACAATGTCAAAATTGTTCACAAAATCAGAGAAAATATGTGAAGGTCATATCAGCCAGCCCTAGTAGATATAAAATTAAAACAACAGTATGAAGTACACCAAATAAACCAGCCTTGTAAATGATATTTGGGTCAAAAGTTTTAAACCTATGCTAAATGACTGCTTTTGCAACATACAGTATTAATGAGCACCATGTCTTGACATCTGTGGTTGTATTCCACCGTCCTCCTTTCTTGTGATAATGACAACAATGTGAAAATTATTAACAAAATCAGACATTTTATGTGAAGGTCATATCACCCAGCCCTACTAAGTATACAATTAAAACTACAGTATAAAGTACACCAAATGGACCCGGGGCTGTTCATTTTTTTTTTCTGTTTCAAATTGAGCTTAAAAGTTGGCCCATTCGTGCTGTCCTGTGGGCAATTCAGCCAAAGACAGCGTGGACTTCAGCTTCCTCAAGTCTCACCGCCATTTCGACTCAAGTTTTCTGCTTAATACTCAAACCATTTACTGTACTAGGTTTACAAAAACAAGAACGTGTCGGAAGGGCAGAAAAGTTTCGACACCTACACGTGCGTGTGTGTCCTGTGCTGTAAAGCATGCATGCACGGAACACGCCACATTGTCGTAACGCGTCAATTACAGTAAAAGAGTCAGGTGGACATTATCATGTGTATATGGGAAGGAAAACACTTACATAAGCATCCAGGATGAAAATAATTGCGCTTTCTCGCCGTGCAATGTTCCACAAGTGGACGTTGTTGTGCACGAGTTTATCACGCAGAGGGAACGTGCTGCTGCAGATCCCCACGGTCACACTGCCGCGCTTTCAATCACCCCCCCAAGCAGCACCCACTTCTCGGCCACCTCCTCCGTGGCGGGCGGGGCGTTCGCTCTTCCATTGCGAAAAAAGCCAACCCGCAGGTGAACTTCTGGCCTCAGGTTTCACCAGGTGTGGCACAACTTTTGTGCTCAAATGGACAGTTGGACCAGGAAGTTGATGAGGTTAAAAATAATAATGGTAACACGTAACGCGTGTAAAATAGCTTACAATTAATTCATTCATTATACTCTGCACATTGTCGCACAGCTCTCAGTGGGTGGTACTGCAGCACAATGATACCCATACAAAGTCTTTCGACACTTGTATGTCATGTCCTTGTTTATCACAGTTGCTTGTTGTTGCAATACTAGTGTAGCCTGTACTACCGGAGACAAATTCCTTGTGTTTTCTACATACATGGCTAAGAAAGATAATTTTGGTTCTGATTCTGATTAATTAACTAGTAGTTAAGAACGAATTTCTCATATTGAAATTTATACACAAATTTATTCAAACTATACACCCAACATACGCAGTGGTTCTCCCCTTTAAACTCGGATGCTTACATCCCGTTCGTGTTATTCTTGGTGGTAGTGCTTTAGGGGTCACCAACATGGCGCCCGAGCATCACAAAGCCCCTAATGTTCAGATGAGTAATCTGCTGTCTTGTTCTGAAATTGCTCACAATCAGCAGGATATTGTGATTCCATAGGAATGTTGTAGAAGTGATTTTTTTGAAAGTGTACATTTATTTATTGAAGTGTCACATGTTGATATTTGTTTACTAACTTGAATAATGGTGGCTATTATATGGTTCAAAAGAAACAATATGATGGTCTTTATTGCTCTTTTTTGTAACGAAATTGATGATTTTTATGAGCTCTTGCAATTGTCTCCCCAAACCTAAACACAATATTGTAAATATGGGAGAATAATCAATTTGTCAGATTTTGCTGTTTATGTTTTGGTAGTAAAATAAACATGTTACTGACAAGATGACTCCCAAAATCAAAATCCAAGAATGTCATTTGGTCTGATATTTTCCCCCTCCAAAGCTTTAAAATATGACGGTTTTAAGATTACAGTACTTTGACACATTGAAGATGGCATCGATGTTGACGTACAATAAGCACAAGGACATATTTACTTTCTCAATCCGACAGGCGTAACCCGGAAGTGGATATGAAAAGCTTCTTCAGTCTTTTCCGGGTTTGCGGCGAAGTTAAAAAAAAAAAAAACGTTAAGTGTTTTAAAAAATGCAGCTTCACTGCACTAACGATGCTTTACCACATTCTGTCAGCGGCGACTTCCACAACTTTAACAAATTCAACGAGCAGGTAAACCGAGCGAAATTTTTGTGGACATCCGGCTAATTTTGCCAAAGGTTGAACGGATGACATAAAATCACAAGCCATCCTTTCAATGCTTGTCGAGCAATGATCGATTCGTCACAAACCTTTGTTAATTTACAGCAATTTCTTCGTCTGGTGGAAATCCTCTTCCAGTTTTTGTTAGAGCCTAAAGAGGTAAACACACACAACCAAATGACTACATGATTTGCTGTGTTTGACAGAAATATAGTCGAAGGATCCTGAGGGACATGTAGTTAGACTTACGTTAATAATTTCCACTATGTGCACATTATTATGTTTTATTTTGTACCTTTCAAAAGGCACGAGGATGCTAAGAGTATAATACAGTGGTTCTCAAACATTTCAGTACCGTTCTCGAGGTACTTTATGCAGGTATTGGATCGAAGTCAAAATGTTGGTGTCCTTAAAACACAACAACAGAACATTTTGGGGGAACAAAAACCCACCGTCCTTAAGTGTCGTGTTTTGGGGTTGTAAGAAAGCATTTTGAGAAGCGATCGTTTCATGCGTTCATTGCTGACAACTTTCATAAGTACCACGCACACTGAGTACCGCTAGAGGGAGCTCGCATAGGAACCTGAATAGTGAAAGTACGAGAAGGATTTGAACACACAGCATCATATTGAAGAGAGTAATAAAAGCCCAAAGATAAGCATGTTAGCCCAACGAGCAGATACGTTTGCTTAATAATATTCTACACGTGTATAATAATTGGAGAATATGTTTACATATTATAAGGGGACAAGTTAATTGAATTTGTACGTGTGTGTAAAGACAGAGAAGTTGATGCAGCAGCTGAGCGACTTTGCAAGTGAACATAGGATGAGCACAGGACCGCTCAAGAACCTCATGAAGAGTGTCATTCTTGTGCCACAGGGTGACCTTGACACACACACACACACACACACACACACACACACACACACACACACACACACACACACACACACACACACACACACACACACACA
>CAAKHF010020817.1:0-17259 GCA_901007745.1 Hippocampus kuda
AAATGTGCACGTGTGAACGCAACTTGGTTAAATTTGCTCCAGAGCAAATGCTCTTGAAAAGTTGATTACGTACGGCGAGAATGCGTTGCTTTCGTGCTCTGTCGGACTTCTGTCATTTGTTAAATAACGACCCAAGACTTGTCTGGTAACATTGTAGCAAGCACCTCTTGGGTTATACCATCTCAACTATAACGTGGAGGGAGGAATAATCCCCAAACGTCATCTTTCCTTTTGTAGGAGACTGGACTGTCTCGGAGTTGTTTGTGTAGTTTGTTCCTTTGATTTGTGTTGACAACCCCCCGTGCCCCATAGAATTTATTTCGTGATTTCCTCTCTTGATTTTTCTATTTGGTGCATTATATTTTTGCTTTTCGGAGTGTCATTGAAGTCATCGTTGATTTACGTTATCAGGGGGCGGTCACTCTCGAGCAGAAGGCACGGAGACCGAGAAGGAGAAGGACGTGCCTGTACTGTCGTTGCTTGAGTTGTGTATACGTTTAAAAAAGAACCAACACGACAGCTCATTTGTTTTCTGTCGTTTTGCTCCGCTACAGAAACTGCCGTGTGAACGCAAGTGGAGCTGCACCGACGCTGTGCCGGTGCTGTCACGCTCAGCGGCTTTGCACATGTGAACGCTCCACAAAATTTGGTCCGGTGTAAAATATATCGCAACAAAATATCTCGGTGCAGCGCTGGAGCAAATGTGTGCCGTGTGAACAGCCCTTCTGTGAAAAAGTAACTGACTAATGACAGTTTGGGAAAGCTGACTCAAACTCAAGCGCTCTTGGATCATGCAGTAGGACAATGATCCAAAACACACCAGCAAGTCCACCTCTAAATGGCTTAAAAAAAACCCAAAACTTAAACGGTTAAAAATGTGAACTTTAACTGGAAGTTCATGCAAGAAAAATCCTCCAATACGGTGGAGTTGAAGTGATTCTAAGAACAGTGGGCCAAAATTCCTCCATTGCGATGTGAAAGACTCATGACCAATTATCGCAAATGCTTGATTATTGTTATTGCTGCCAAGGGTGGTACAACCCATGATTAGTTTCAGGGGATGATTACTCTGTCTGTGTCGTATGTGTTGTGTTGTGTTATTTTTTTGTTATTTTGACTTCAAAATGGCGCCGCGTGAGTGGCTGCCTTTCCAGCAGCTCCTATATTTTGTTGTTCTACTTCTTCCTTTCATAACTTTGCTGCTGTGAAATGGGAATTTCTCCATTGCGAGACTAATAAAGGTTTTCTTATCTTATCTTATCCTTTTCTCATAGGGACAGGTAGGCTTTGACTTTTGTGTGTCTAAATACAGTGGTACCTCTATTTACGAAATTAATTAGTTCCAGAGAAAAATTCTTAACTAGAAAATTTTGTAAGTAGAGATGCGTTTTCCATGTAAATGCCCTAATCCATTCCAAGCCCCCCAAAATTCAGATATAAATGTTTTCTAAGCATAAAAATACATCTAAATATGTATCAAATACATGTTAAAAAAATTAAACTATTGCACAATAAATGAGAATTGTGCATAATGTAACAAAAAAAAGAATAAAGAATAAAAATGACGGTCATATAACTTTCAACTGTATCCTCAGCATTTTTTGCCCTCTTTAGTTCATGTGGCTCTCAAAAGTGGTTTTTGCCTGGCGTTTTGGCAAGAACATCTGCTTTTGTCGGCTTTTAACAATCCTTCAAAAATGTCCCAGGCAAACATCAGCAGAGTGAGCGATCGCCTGACTAGTGAACACTTTTAATGGGGATTCACATTTATGTAAAAACTATTGGAAGACCGCATGGCCCAAGGGGCGAATGACGAGGACACTGCATAGACACGTTTATCTATCTACAATATCTGTCTATCTACACACATAGACACGCATGATAGAGGTCCCTCTTAGCCAATTGGATGCCAGGATGATGCTTGGTAATAGCCAATGGCAGAGCAGTATGTTGCGTTCAGGAAACTCAGAGCTGCGAGTTGCAACCCATAATGTAGTTTTACCTTTTGTATCTTGAAATTTCTTTTGTAACCAGAGGCAATATTTTCCTGTTGAGGCATTTCGTAACTTAAAAATTTCATATGAAGAGACGTTCGTAAGTAGAGGTACCACTGTACATTAAAATGGCATTTAGAAACAACATTTTGTATTTCCTTGGGTTGTCTCTGTGTGATATTAAAATTGGTTTGAAGACCTGAAATCTTGGTGTTTGATAAGAATGCAAATAACACCGAAATCAGGAAGGGGGCAAACTTTTTCACGGCACCGTACATTGGAGGCCAGCAACCAGTCATAGTCACATTCATATTTAAAATGTGAGGTCTTCAATTCGCCTAATAAACATGTTTTTGGAGTGTGGGTGGAAACCCAAGTAGAAAAAGAACGCCCACACCGGAAGGCTGGGTTCAAAATCCCAACCGTAGAACTCTGAGGTGGAGCTCCTAACCACGAGTCCACCAAGCCGCCTTTAAATATTAGGTAGGATGTATGAAAACTAAAGTGACTACACGTGTTTATTGTGTAGTCGACGTTGCAAAATCTCTTACCGTGAGAGGTCAGTTTATCATTTTGCTGCAATCGTGGCTTTTTAGCACCATTCTCTTCTGTGTTTGGACTCTTGACTTCATCAGACTGAATTCGGGCTGCCTTCTCCTTGAGGATTTCCTCCAAGGTCTTCACTCTAACCTCCCCTACTTTTGGAGAATCAGGGAATGGCACCACTGGATCTGGCTGATATTTGCCAGGGACTTTGTCAGCTGTTGGTTTGAAATTCTTATGACTGAGGTTCTGCTCCTGCTGATCCTCTTTTCTTTTCTTTGCGTGGAGTATTTCGTTGGGGGGTTTGTTGTGGTCAATAGAGTGATCCTTGGTATAACTTGTTCGCTTTACAGCCTTGGGTGTCTGGATGGGTGACGTCTTTGTGACAGTGTTTTCTGTATTCATAGGAGGAAGACAGTCCTTCTGGCTATGAGACTTGGCTGCTTTTTCCATTCTTATTTCCTCCAGAGTTTTGATGCGAATTTGCTTGGGTGTGCTCTTTGATACTGCGCTGCCCTCTTCTGTTGACAAAACAAACATAATGAAGCATTATTTAAGAAGGAAAACCACAATCTACTCGGCCTTCAGGGGTAACCAACCTTATCAGCATTAAAGGCCCCAAAATTCACGCCCCTCAAGAGATGACCACACTACCACAACACAAACTTAGATAGCTAGCACAGGGATCCCCAACCGCCGGTCCGCGGACCGGTACCGGTCTGCAGGGCATTTGGTACCGGGCCGCACAGAAAGAACTTGCCTTAATTCCGTTTTATTTATTTCGGAATACGAAAGATGTTTTATTTTGAGAAATTACCGGATTCTCTGTTACATCCGTCTGTGTCACACTTGACTTACGTCAAGCCATGCTTCTCCGTCACGTGACCGATTACACTAAAAACAACGCTGGAGGTCGCAAAATGAGTTTAAAAAAACTGCTGGAGATCGCAAATGACGGCGGCCTGAAAAGTACGTTTGAGACAACTGGATTAAAGTTATGGCTGAATACTCTGAGATCGCCACAATAGCACTGTTGCTATTTCCGACATCCTACCTGTGTGAGGTGGGGGGTTTCTGCAGCAATGGCGACTAAAACAAAATTACGAAGTAGACTGGACATAAACCACACACTCGAGGTGCCATTGTCTCCTATTACCTCGAGATGGGACCGTCTAGTTGCAGAAAATCACGCTCGGGGCTGTGGTGAGTCGTCATTTTCATGCACTTTGAATTTGCGTTGTATCGTATTTTGAAGGCATTAAACATTACCATAGCGATCAGTGTTGCGGCCAGATTAGACACTCCTTGTGTTTATTATTATATCTCGAAAACACCACAGTTTTCATGCAGCTCATACCATATTATTTTGTTGTATTAATCCGCCACATCTTAAATGCCGGTCCCTGAAAATATTGTCTGACATAAACCGGTCCATGGGGCAAAAAAGGTTGGGGATCCCTGAGCTAGCATACAATGTTTGGACAAAATATTAGAGACATCAGGAGTAGGGGATTGATTAGCTCATCATGACATCAAAATATTGGGAAATACACTCAGCATTATTCAATACAGATGTACACCAGTGAAAAGCAAAATGACAAAAATAAACATCCATCCATCCTTATTCTATATCGGCGCAATGACCATTCTTTCTACCTTTAGCCACAATGCAACATGGGATTCTAGTTAATGTAAACCATTTTAAACTAAGAAGAATAACTTTTCAGTCGTGACAAGTGGAAATTTCAAATTAAATCAGAACGAGGTTTTTAGAATGAGTCTGAGCTCAAATTTTAAAACAGAGAAGTCGCACCTTAGTAAGTTGGAGGACCAGAAAGTGCCATGTGTACAAGAAAATATGTATTTTGTACATACTTGCAGGCAGTACAATTCTTTAAATGTGGGGTTCCTCAAGGCTCAATTTTAGGCCCAATACTTTTTCATCTTTACATGCTTCCCCTTGGGGAAGCTTCCACAGCTACGCTGATGATACACAACTGTACATTGCCGTGCCTCTCGACAACACAGGGCCTATTGATACTCTTTTAAATTGTATTTCAGATATTAAGTCATGGATGGCAGGGAATTTCCTACAGCTCAATCAGAACTAGTTGGAAGGGGAAAAAAGCCAAGTTGTGTGTTTGCTTTAGTCCAGTGTGAAGTTACACCCAAATGATGCTTATGACTGCAATATCTTAGATGGAAATACAAAGAGCGCAGGGGAAAGAGGTTTATCTATCTCTTTGGTTCATGAAATCTGAGTACATAACAGAACAGAGCCAATGGAGAAGATAATGTTTTGTCCACTTCATTTTTTACCTGCTTGATTTACTGCAACAGCAGCAGGCAATGTAAGTCTTTCCTTCATTGACTTCATTCCTATAATGAAGCAAAAAGCCAGCAAATCTTTTCAGAGTCAAGGATAATACAATACACAAATCATTGCCTTTTCGTTTAGCGGCATCAAAATGCAGATTGTAATTTCGAGAAGAACATGCATTATCCCCCACACCCCCACCCAAAATCAAGGGGAGTAATATATACAAGAACTCATAAAATTACAAGAATTTGTCACATTGTATGGACATTTACTGGTAACCAGGGGGTCTGAGAAAGATGTACTTTCATTCCAATATTACATGTACGTTTATGGATATTCTCATTCATCCAGGTAATTTCTTTCAGAGCGCATTGGATCGATCACAACTGGACTGCTCTGGTTGTTTTAGAAGACGTTTCATCTCTCATCTGAGAAGGCTTATCAGTTCATGCAACAAGACTTGGTTGTGACTGACCAGCCTGAATTGGAAAACCCAAGTATTTATGCGCCAAGATGGAACCACGCTCCACCACCCAAATGGTTTCATTCTTTTAAAATTGAAAAAGACCATCGTTAAGAGGCCTTGCAAGGCAGTTGTAAAAAGGTATTCAAGCTACCTCTTCAGTCCGGCGGTATCGGTGAAATTATTGAGTCTCTTAAGGCCTTCTCCTCAAGTTCATATCCCACTGAGGGGCGACTGTTTGCAAAAGTAGCGAATGTTGCGGTCTCGTCAGGGTTTGTCAGGCTCCGTTCAAGGTGATAAACGTTCGAGACGTTCGCCAGGTTTGACTACTTTTCTTGTTGCAACACAAACCCTTAAAACTGTTGGTGAACATCTGGAAAATGTTTGGCGAACATTTGCAGTCTTCAACAAGCCCTGACATAACCCAGAATTGCTACTTTCGCCCCTCTGTGGGACACAGGCTTTACTGAGCGGGGAAGATTTGCAAGTGTGTGCAACACGTAGCAAATGTTTTTTTCATCAGGGTAGGGTCGATTTGAGGTTCCAAAGGGTTGCAAAAGGTTAAAAGGTGTTCCAAAACAGTTTTTAATTGCTGCAGTTTTCGTTGCCTTTTTTTAACATGTTCAAAATTTCTTTGCGACCAAAAAAAAAAAAAAACAGTTTGCAATCTTTTGCAAACTACTGGGAACGCTGAGGAAAAACTAAAATTTGCTACATGCGCACACACTCTCAAGCAGTCGTGTCTCAGTGAGATGTGGGCTGGTTGAAGACTTTAAGGCCGTAGCCCACTGAGCCACGAAGCAAGGTGAGTGTTTGCACACGACCCGAATGTTGATCCTTCACTTGGGTTCCTTCAATGTTGCAAATACTTTCGCCAGACATTCGCCACCAGTTTTAAACGTTGCAAACAGTTTTTCTTTGCGACAAGTTAAAATGTTTTTAATGTTTTAAAGCTTTTGCAATTGTTTGCTACGTTTCAGCAAGCCTGACAAAAAAAAAACAACATTCGCGATGTGCACAAACAGTCGATGCTCAGTGAGATATGGGCCTTAGGACAGGAAGAAAGGATGGCTTGGTAATACTTGCTATGATTGTATTATTTTATTTATTATTGTATTTATTATTATTTATTAAATATTTAGTTTTAAATATTTATTATTGTATGTTTTATGTTGTGTTCTGTTGTATAATTATTTTATGTTAAATGTTCTGTGAAATTCTTTGTTACAGCTGCAGGTGTATTGCAAAAGTGCAATATAAAAATGCATTGTATTGTATGCGGAGGTATAGGTAATGTCGTAAGCAACCTCTGATTAGAAATTGTCTTTCCAGCTTCGCAGAGAAGGCTTCTCTCACTTCTATTTCAAGAATATGTATATTTTTGTCTCTTTGAGGTGCCAGTTGAAGCCTGAGTCTGGACCTGAAGAGTTGTTCCATGCGCCTGCTCAGTGGTTGCTTGGTATATTTATATATGTGCATTCCCGACTGCATATAGCAGATTGATTTTATGAGAATGTGGTGCCCGGTTTTTGGGGTGTATCAACCTTTTTCTCAGGGTGTAACCAGGTTTGAAGTGTACTGGTATGTTAAATTGACTGAAAATGCTTTTGAGTTTTCTGTGGCATTTGTCAAACAGGTCACAATTATCTACTGAGTATTCTTGCTCATTTTCAACCTGTTTGAACAATGTGAATCATGATTTATTTATTTACTGTCCATAAAAATCTATGTTACAGGAGTAACAAGGTAGTGTTTAGTGATCTCCGTAACAAATTACGGCCAATTCGTCAAAACTGGCAGGCATTTCTGCAGCAAATTGGAGGGCCATATAATCCATGACCAGAAAAAAAAAGGCAGTTTTTAAAGGCCAATTTTCGAGGTGCATGTTATTCTTGAGGAATTACGGTAACATAGCAAAGGTAAGTTTGTTTAGGACCTACTTCAAATGTGTAACAGTACTTACCTTTCTCACAGGGTGTTTGTTCTTCTTTCACAAATCTACCTAAACGCTTTGCCAGGCTGTTTGTCATAGGAAACACCTCCCCATATTTTATACCTACACATGGGATAAATTGTTAAGTTATTTATGACAGGTCATTAGATTCTGTATGAGTACAATGATCAAGTTTATAAGATGTAGCAAAAATTCATTCTTACAGGTGTTGCCCCGACGTCTCTCAAGCCTATCAGCAACGCTAACTCTTGATCTCAAAGTTTCTTCAAAGACAATTTTGCCTGGGATTGAGAAAATGAAAATTACTTTAATTGATGCAACGGTGTTTCTATTTTACCACCTAGCTAATGAAAATAAATGTCTATGCTCTGACAAGATAATAACCAAGTCTTATTTTTTCATGGTTTAAATTCAGTGCTCCGATAAATGTGTCCACCCAAATAACATGAAACTGACAAAAGTGATAACAAATGTAGTGAAAATGACTTCATGAAAATCTGTCATTGCTTTGCGGTCCAAAGAAATTACAAAATGATTAAAATTAATAAACACCAAACAGGCCTGGGCAAAAATGATGGTACTCTCGATATACAGTCAAACCTCGGTTTTCGAACGTCTCTGTTCTCGACCAAATTGGTTTTCGACCAAAAATTTCGTTTCCAATATTGGAAACGCAATATTGTCCCTGTACATAACCACAGGAGTGAACACACTTTTTAAAAGCGTTGTGACAAATCAAATGCTACATGTTGTAAATTAAACGCATGCAACTCACATCCAACTCATGCCTAAAACATAAAAGATTTGTACTACCCCAGCCACCTCGTTACCTCTGCGTCCCGCGTCCTAGACGCATAATTTTCCCGCAGGACGCACAGTTCCAAATAATGTGCGTTTTTGGGACGCAACGAACTTTCGCAGTCAAAACATACAAAAAAAAAAAAAAAAAAACTACGGCAGGCCTGAGATTTCACGGTAACGATCGTTACCGGTAGCGTGTCGTTTCCGTGGCATCATTTTGATGGTACCGAAAAATCGTTTAACCAAAAAAGTCACCGCACATGAGTTGACTGTACGCAATCAAATCTCTCCTGTGTGACCAATGCGATTTCACTGTGTCTGTATGGGTGTTTGTGGTGTGGTGTGTGAGTGTGTTTCTTCTAATTTACTTTCGTTTTGTTTTGTTTTCAGTGTTGGGGGGACGGAAGAGATAACGTTATGCGCGCATGCGTTTGCTATTTTAGTCCGAAAACTGAGGAATAGCGTGGATGAAAGTTTGAGATGGCGGCGAAAAAAAACTCACAAAGGTCTACTAATTACGACATTTAAGAAATGGGAATGCCAGTCTAATTTTTCGTATGAATCGTCCGAAGGGGGTATCACTAAACTCACCTGTGACGTATGCACAGAACACAAGAGCGAGATACGACGAGAGGCACGATTACGAGGCAAGTTGGTCATTAGATCTCTAGGCTAATGGCTATGAAAAATATTATGAAACAGTATTGGTTATTGTATAATTTATTGGTTGTAGCATGGTAACTTTAGGAATAAAGCATTTGTCACAAGGTGTAGTAATGCTAAAGTTAACTGTTGGTAGAACTAATGATAAAGTGTGTTAGATTCTTTCGTCAAATTGATAGAGATTACACATGCATCATGGGAAGAGGATGTCAAGCCATATCAATACTGACCAGTAAATTAATCTTTGTAGTGCGAGATTGGAAAAAACACTCTGATTTTGTGGTATGCTGTATTCATGATGCCATATGACTACACCATATTTTGATCCATTTTTTTTTTTTTAATAAACATGGAGTACACTACAGTACATTGTTCATGGATAGTTTTCAAACATTTACCCTTGAAACATTATCCTTTTAGTTTCAGAATTCTTGATTATGAGTATCAGTCAAAATAGAAAAATGGGTTCCCATGATGAATGTTCACGGAACCCAAAATTAGTTCCCGTGGTTTCCCATTGGGTAATCAGGCCTGCTACTGAATTATTAAAATTTTTGCAGCATTTGTTTATAATTGTATGTAGATGTTGTTGTTTGTGTATTATCATATGCAATTGAATAGGTAGACCATTTCAGAATTCGAAATTTGGGACTCTCTAAATGCATAATGGGACTCATACTTTTCTGATCAGCGAGTCCTTCGGACTCGCTGGGGGTAAATTGTAAGATTATCACTGCTACCCTCGATAATAGAGTTCCAACTCACAAAAATTCTAACTCAATCTCAAAGATTCGTGAATATTTTTTGTCGGGGTGTTTAATCAGTTTTGATTTAAAAGAGTGCATCCAATTAAGCTAAATTGTTCCACTGTAAATTATCTTGATATACAGATCGAATCATCTTTTAATAAGAGACATACACATCACATATTCTTACCTTCATTAGATGAATTGAAGGGTAGCCGGATGGCTGAAATGACGTTTTCTTTCTCGCCGTTCACCGAAATATTCGCACTTTGATTTGGAATAGCTCTATTCATGCCCGCTTTTAGGGCCCTCCTCAGCCGGATCTCCTCCAGGGTGCTCACTCCAAAGTTGTGTGATTCATCTGTCAAGAAACATTTTCAATTCATGCCCATAAACACTGGAGACAATTTCAGTGTTTGTTTTTAATTTGTGTCTCTAGTTGAACTCACCAAGCCTGCATCTTTTTCTTGGGGAGGGGCCGTCTCCTTCCTCAGAGAATTGGTCTGGTAGCAGAAATACAAAAATGTTATAATAGGGAAAAACACACTGCAAAATAGTAATTCATCATTAGGGTTGGGGGGTGGAATGTCTTTGGGATAGCAAACACAATCATCGAACCTTATCCCAAAAACAGCATGAACATCACCTCCAGAAGAGGAGACTGAATGGAGAAACTCTCAGAAACAAATCAATGAAAAAGGCTACAGTAAAGCCCTAGAAAAGAATTTTAAATGAAGAACAGTCTGTTGAAGTCAATGCGTCGGAGGCTTGATGCATTTACTGCAAGTAAAAGTTATGCCACCAAATATTAATTCTTTTATACCTCATGTTGTATAAATATTTCAGCCACTTACTACTGTCTACGCCACTTAAATGTCACCCTCACCCCATTTATTCATTTGTTTTTTGTGTCGTAGACTGCAGAAGGGTCTGATTCAGCCTCTTACTTAGGATCAGGCTTGTCTGCACTGTGAATATTTTAAAATCTGTCCAGCAGGTGTCAATGGGTAGTGAGGGTGGAAGGGAGGGGGGCATGGGCAGGGTTGTGGAATAGTACTCAAATGCTTGGGTGGAATAGCATGAAGTTAGTACGGAGTGCATTCGAACCAGTACCAATGGAGAAATCGAAATAGTTAACCCATGAGGAATGCTTTTGGAGGATAAAATCGTTGATCATAACAAGGGAGATGGAGCTGCTGAAAGCAGCAGGACATTTTTGTCCACGCAAAAGCAACAAGCAGCCATTAATAGAGGCTCCGTGTACACGAACATAACATCGTCTGCCTCATGCAAAAGCCACACCACAGCAAAGGTGCCTTTGCAAAGGCTAGCGATGTGAAACCAGAATGCGGTGTTAGACGTGTGCCCTGGTATCAGGGCAATTGCTTCATTTTGTATCACAAAAAAAAAAAAAAAAAAAGCATAAATTGGTGAACGGGGACACACGCATGCATGTGCACAAAATTGCAAATTTGCATTAAACATACACATCCACACACTCGCTGAACTCAAGTATTTCACTTCTGTTCATAGTTCATCAGTTCAATCGAGCCCAGAAAAATAGTGGTGCCAGGCTTGAAATGCTTGTTTTTTTGAAAAAGGTCTTTTTCTCCATTTTTTCCCAATGAGAAAACAGAAATCTGATGAAATTTAGCTATTTTTTAATGCCAACTGACAATGAACAGCTGAACGAAGTGTGAGTCTCCTCTTTCTTTTGGTAGGCTGCACGTTCATATCGCAATAGAATACCGGTACTATAATCTGTGGGCCGAGCAAATCAGTCAAACCCCAATAAAACAGCTGAGATTGAGGGGCTCGCTCCAGTAAAAACAGGTGGGATTTAATTAAATATTGCTTTTCAGTTAATTTATTAATGTATGTGCCAATGCGTTTGCTTACATGAAAAGTGAGTGGCTTCAACAAAATGTGTTCTGTTCTGAGTGGTTTAACACATCTAGATGTAAAAATCATGAAAGATGGACTTACAAAATGTTTTCTCATATTCAGCTTTTGATCTGAATCCATCAGTATAGAAAAAGAACAAAGTGAAAGTGAACGTTCCTCTTTCTGCCATGTACACTTGTACAAAAAAGTTGAGCTCTGCATTTGACCCATCACAGCGAACACACACTATTAGTGGCATCCTCTGGAGAAGGGGGCTCCTGCATAAGCGCTCAGGGAGCAGTTTGGGGTCTTGTGCAAGGAGTCTGCAGTCATGTGCCCGGGGATGGTCTTGAGCTACGGTGGTAGGTAAGAACTTAACCTCTTGGCCGCGGCTGCCCAAAAGGAATTGACCCGGCTGTTCCAATTCTTTTCGCGCAGGCTATAGATGTAATGAACTCAAACTACACTGAAACACACTTGAAAAAAAACTCACCATCTTCATCCTCATCATCATCTGCTGGATTAATCACCACAGGTGGATGGGTAGGGCTTGGAACTGGTTCTTGGGTTTCTGTCTTTATGACTCCTCTCAACTGAGGATTAGTTGCAGTGGGGAGAGGAGTGGCTGGCAGCGGTGGTGGCTCTTCATGCTGCTCTTCCTCATTCTCGATTTGACCTGGGATAACGTTATTTGTCATTTTAGCTGAACTTCACAGGTTGGGTTGAAATGCTCTTACACTTGCTAATGTAAAAGTATCTGGGAAATACACTCACTTGTGTCCGGTGGGATAAGAATGCCATCAACATATCGTGGCTTTTCATGGAAAAAGGCACAGTGGGGTTTCTGGCAGCCGGCTGGATGGGTCTCCCAATAACATGGTATTTCCTTCCGATTTTTCTGTATTAACGTAAGAGTTTAATATCATACAATAATATTAGAAGTATGGTCTGATTATATTCCTACTATGTCATTACATTTCAGTCTTTTTCAATCATGCAGATAAAATGGGCTTGTCTGAAATTGCTGAAGATTGATTAAAATAATAATAAGAAGAATACAACTCACTGAAATCCTTTTCACAACACAAATAATTGTGGAAAGGATATTGGTCTACTAAAATGCAGGTGGAAAAACATTTCTCAGCCATACCTTTAGGGTTTATTTTTAACAAAATAGTGGTTACCCAAAATAATCAAAATGCTTCAGAAACTAAAAAGGTAGGCTCAGAATGAACTACGTCATATCCGACCGACGAGTCATCCTTTTATTGCTGCTAGATGTTATTTGAAAAAAAAAAAAAAAAAAGACACATCAACAACAATTTCCTTTGATCAAATGTTTGGCTCGCCTGATTCACTCCACTGTCTTATACAAGAGAGTACTTTGACAACTTCATTATGGGGAAAAAAAACAGGAGCTGGGACATAAATCCCATCTTTGCAAAGATAATTATGCTTAGCTTTGATTACCATGTCAGAGAGGAATTGCTGTGCGATATGGGCAAAATTTTACAATCCCGATATAGGCAGGGCTCCAGACTAACTTTTTGCACTGGATGCATGAGTGCGTCCAACTTTTTTTCCTGCACAATGAACACACACGCACACACATTTTGAAATAAAAGCAGGACCCTAAACATAACCTCATGCGCATTTGTCACTGCACGATGAACATTCTACTCTTTTCGTCAAGTTCAAAATAAGCCTGCAAATAAAGATCATGTGAAATTCAAGTCTCTTGCATTTTCATTCTGCTGATTGTAATGTTTTCAAGATTGAGAAAGGCCAAAATAGAAAGCATGATTTAAATTTCAATGCATCGTCCAGCTCTAATGTATGCGCTGTGTGTTGGACTGTGACTGTTGGTGGCCGGGATTGCCAAATAATGGCCCTTTCCGCCTCTTTGAGGCTTGTTTACTGTGTGATTAGCCGGGTTTTCTCCTTGTAGATTAATAAGAGTAAACCTGGCACTCTTGTACCCTTTTCCCACTGAAACTAGCGGGTAGTAGTGATATGTGGCGACACCAATTGGCATCCAGTATTGTCCCTTTCCCATTGACCAACAGAAGGAGATTCTTTGCCCCCCCCAACCACTTTGCGTCTGGTTACGTCACCATGCTGTGATTACGAAGATGATAGTGCGACAGATTTCTTGGTGGTAAACAAAGCAACATGGAAGCGAGTGTTAGTTATTTTATCATGCTTTTTACTGTCCTCAAAATGGTCAAAAAGCAGCGGAGGATCAACTCTTTGCTACTACTGAGACAACGTAGATCAGTGGTCCCCAACCGCTGGTCCACGGACCGGTACCAGGCCGCACAGAAAGAACTTGCCTTAATTCCGTTTTATTTATTTCGAAATACAAAAGATGTTTTATTTTGAAAAATTACCAGATTCTCCGTTTCATCCATCTGTGTCATGCTTCACACACGTCAAGCCACGCTTCTCCATCACGTGACCAATTACGCTAAAAACAAAACGCCGGAGCTCGCAAAATGAGTAAAAAAACTGCTGGAGATCGCAAATGACGGCTGCCTTAATAAAAGTACGTTCGAGACAACTGGATTCAAGTTATGGCTGAATATTCTGAGATCACCACAATAGCACTGTTGCTATTTCTGACATCCTACCTGTGTGAGGCGGGGTTTTTCTGCAGCAACGGCGAATAAAACAAATTTACAAAGTAGACTGGACATAAACCCACACACTTGAGGTGTCATTGTCTCCTATTACCCCGAGATGGGACCGTCTGGTTGCAGAAAATCAAGCTCGGGGCTGTGGTGAGTCATCATTTTCATGCACTTTGAATTTGCGTTGTATCATATTTTGAAGGCATTAAACATTACCATAGCGATCAGATTGCTGCGGCCAGATTAGACGCTCCTTGTGTTTATTATTATATTCCGAAAACACCACAGTTGTCATGCAGCTCATACCATATTATTTTGTTGTATTATTTCCACCACACTTTAAATGACGGTCCCTGAAAATATTGTCTGACATAAACCGGTCCGTGGGGCAAAAAAGGTTGGGGACCCCTGACGTAGACGACGTGAATTTTTGGCCGAAATTGCGGGGGGCGTGCTATATACGAGGCCAATGGCGCGCGATGTTATGACGCATCACGTACCGCCCTATGTCATTACGTAATTATCGGGAAGTCCCGTGTTAGGCTTTCAAACTGCAAGCGGAGGCGATCTGAGGCGATCACAACCCGCCTCCCATGGCGTGCTGGTGGACACGGATCGACACTGGCCAGTGTGCCTTTCCCACTGCCCAAAAAAGCGTATTTACCCATGGTTTTGCGGCAGTGGGAAAGGAGCATTGGACAAAAATTAACTGCCATTCAAAAACCGATCACTGGCCCCAGAATGAGCTTGTTCAGAAATGTTCACGAAGCCACAATACACAAAGTTCAGTTCACATTCACTCAAAATATGAACGAGTTAATGAACTTTTATTCATTAACCATGTTTAGGTATTAGACTGGTACGTGCCAACCATTCCCGATAAGAACAGCGGGAAGCAGAGAAGTTGGGCGACTGTTCAATATAGATGTGCAGTTTTTGGGTGTGCTTATGTGTTAAATTCATCACATTCATTTAGGAAATGTGTACACCATCCAATGGTGCTAATGTTAGACGATTAATTTTTTCTAATGTCCAGAAAGATCAGCGTTTGGCACATTATGAGTTGCTGTTCAGTGATTTCTGTCACAAAATACGGATTATCCGTCACATTTGGCAGCTCTCTGTTTCTAATAGACCTTTCATGGAGATAAGGTGGTCAAAACATCTCTCGATATAATATTGTACAGACATGCAAAATGTGCAGTCATCGCCGCTTCATTATATATTATATTCTTCATGTTATTGTTTTTAAAGTGCTTCTTACTGTGATCTCCATGTGGCGAAACTTGCAGACATTGCGGAAGCAACGTCCCTCCTGCCAGAGATTGCAGACAGTCTCATTGCCCATCGCTGCTTCACAGTGCCTGAAAGGGCAGCCGTCTCCCTTGCGGGATAAATTAGAGACAATATTATGTGACTTTAGTGTAAGAATATCAGAATACCTGAATACTGAACATTGCTTACTTTTGTGCAGGTAGAATAGTAAAAGAAGTAGCAGTCATCTCCATTGTTAGGCATTGTGAGGCTGGTTTATGTTTTGATTGGCACCAATCTGGCTATGACTTTTGAACTCAGTAGCTGCTTCTTCCAAGCCAACAGGACTCCCTGAAAACAAAGATCAGGTCATTGTACAGTCTGTAATATAATTACAGATTTTCAAGACATATGGATTGCTAAAATATGGATACGATACAATCTTGTCACAAATGAATCCTCACGATACGATGATTATCACAATATTGTGGGTAGTCGTAGATGTTAAAAAAATCTCAAAATACTCAAAAAAAAAGTCACAATATTGATAGAAAAGAAAAACACAATATTGTGTTTTTGTACAAAAAGAACAGTGGTAACAAAAAATAAGCTTGCCCAGACATTTTAGTCATGTGTTCCAATTGGTGCAAAGTATCATGGTCTTTGCAGTTCATAATGCTGTTTGGCTGAAGCAGAAGAAAATGATTTTTTTTTTTTTGACGGGGTTATGTTGCTTTTAATATCGTAACATGATGACGACGACAACAATATTGTGACAAAATTAATATTGCGATATCACCGTTATCGTTACATTCCTATTACCAGTGATGGCAATGGCGAGTGATGAAAAAAAAAAAACGGAAAGGGGCGTGGCCACTGACAAAAGTGGCCACGCCCCCATCTCTTTATAAATACGCTGGCTAAACCCCGGTGGGACGAAAGAAGATGTGCACAGGACAGCTGTTGTTTGAAGAAAAATATATATTTGAATAGAAAAACAAAAGAGAAACATACAGATTGAAAGAGAGCATGTCCATCCGACCTCGAGCGTGGTGTCGCCTCAACTCCACTAGCTTAGCTGTTCGTCGTGGCTAAACTAGCAGAGCTGTTCAATGAGATCAAAGCTCTTTGATGCGTAATGTCCTTTGCGTCAGCGCTGATTGGTTGAGCGTGCTCGCGTCGCTACACCTCTGCCATGGAGGTTAACCCATATATAGTAAACAGTGTGGTACTTCACTATCACTGTATGAGGTATGAATCAACAGCTTTTTATCACATTTACACAACACTTTATGAATACAAGTAATGAACAAATCTTAAATATGGCAGGGAATGTGTTTCCTTTTTTAGTTTTGATTTTGAGCAGCAAATTTGAAGTTACATATTGGTGCTCACCAGGAATGCATAAGCAAAATTGCACAAATTTTCACTTGAAAGAATAGTGAACAATCTTAGGATTTTTTTCTGTTCAAGTTTCAAATAGTGTGTAAATTGAATACACTTCATCTTCAGCATGTTTAGTGCCACTTTTGTAAGTGGCCACGCCCCCGTCCAGGCCACGCCCCTTTCCACTTTTTTTCATCACTCGCCATTGCCATCACTGAGAGGTACAGAACCCAACCAGTTCATATGCACGTTCACCGAACCATTCATTAATGAAAAATAAAGCACTGATTGGACAAGCAATGGAATGTGATCATCTGCAGCTAGCGATAGCCAAGCGGGCGTGTCATAACTAATGGACATCTTGAGTCCGGCGTGTCTTATAAATGTATTTTATTATATAAAGTGGATGTCTATTTACAGTATATACAACAATATACAGTTTCATGAGGTAGAATACTTTATTTTCTCTTCATTTTAAGCTTTTTAAGGAAGGCGAACACGGATTGGTTGTGATTTGCATTTGCCGATATAGCGACCAATCACAACAAGGAAGACATCATACACGTCCAATCGCAGGGTTGTTTACAAACGGAAAATGGAGAGACTGATCGGGAGAGCTCA
>CAAKHF010020819.1:7990-19646 GCA_901007745.1 Hippocampus kuda
AGTGAGTGATCTGCATCCTGTTGATAGCGCGCTTAAATATCCAGCATCACCTTTTAAAGACCTTGTTATCCATCCGTGGGCGATCCTTTGCACCAGCGGTTAATAAACATTTTATACCAAGCAGCACCCGGGAAAAAAACAAAACAAAACAAAACTAAATAAAATACCCCCGTACCTCATCATGACCAACATTAATATACCTGCAGACTAGAAGGCCCAAAGCGTTCATCAGAAAATGAAAATTGTAAGACACGATGTACAGTTCGAGTGTTAGCAGTCAATAAAATTTTTTTGGTCAGAATAAATTTGACACACGAGCGCTGTCTGGTGGCGGTCGACTCACCTCATTTCACGACAAGCAGCAGTTTGTCAGAAACGGATCAATTCTTGGGGAAAAAAAACAAAAAAACAGCCTTCGAGCTGTTGATTGCTCCCACCAACCCAAGTTACACGAAACATCAAGCAAAGAGAGCGCAATGCTAACAAACAATGCGAGACACCACAGACGGGCTAACAAATATCATGTCATGGCATGGTAACCCCTAAACGTAATGGAGAATGGAACACAAACGGTGGCGCAACAATGTCGATAGATAATGAAACGATATTCACTGATTTATATATGGATATATATTTTTTATCCTCTGCAAAGAATGACACTGACTGAGGAGCTGTCTTCATATCTATCTGTATGTCTGTATTATGCTGCCCTCCAGGTGGCCAAGGCACACACACCCAAAGGAGCAACACAATAAAAAAAAAAAAATTGTCAAAGGGTTAAATTTGGGATTGTTTTGTTTTTACATCTATTTAATTTTGTCGATACCTTCTGTATTTACAAAGCGCAGTATTATAGACTGCTGGTTTTTCTTTTAAAAATGCATGCCAAAAAGTTTCAGTGGGTGATTTGAAGAGGCCGGAACACATTCATGGCATTTCCATCCTTTTCAGTGGGGGAAAATAATTTGCCATTTCAACTCCAAGTACCTCAAGCCACCAGCACGATTCTATTTGAATAAAAATCTAATGATATGCAAATTTAGTCACGCACAAAGATCTCCATTGATTTTTATTTTATTTTTTAATGAATGCAACATAAGGTAGCAATGACTCATTGATCAGATTGGACCTGTGCACGGCACTTTTCATCAAGGAATAAGAGATGATTGTGGGAAGCAAGGCCCCGATTGATTTTTAATCCAAGACAACGCAAACGCAGTCGGCGGGCACGCGGTGACTTCGAAAGGCTTTGACTGACATCACTAATAACGGCGTGTCATGCGTTTCAACACCAAAGTGTCTGGAGCTGTCAATATTATAACTTGGACCTCTTTTTCAGTCTTGCGTGTGTGTGTGGCTGAGAAAATAACTTTCGCAAGGTGTTTTTTTTTTAGCTATTGATTGACGGCAGGTAAATTTTAAACCAAGGTTGGCTGTAAAGCCTTTTTTTTTTTTAACAAAAAGAAGAAAAAAAGTTAAACGCACCCACACACACTTATTTGGAAACCCATTTTGAAGGAGCCGTCTCGTGCTTCAAGAAATATATTTTTATTGGTGTTTTTTTCTTTTTTCTTCTTTTGAGGCTTAGCCCACCACATTCCCGTGCGCGCTATTGATTTCCTGCCAGTGTCCATAAAATTACTTTTGGAAAAATAGACTCGTCCCTTCGGCACAATAGAATGCAGGTGATTCCCTGATTATGGGGCCATTTTTCGTGGGAATCTCTTCCAAAAAACGACTCTTCATTTATTTATTTGACGCATTAAAAAAAAAAAAAGTAATTATTTCCCCTCTGGGCCCGTTGAAATGAATGCAAAATGAAAAGCATCAAAGTGTTGATTGAGAAAGGAAAATCTGGGCATGTTTTATGGACATCTTCATGAATCATCAAATTTACTGACGTTGGGCAGGTTACGGCACGAAGCAAGTAGCGTAACGCATGCGTTCCTTCATCGCGGCGCTCATTTGGTCGTGTCGCCACCCGAGACAAAAAGCGCGTGTAGGAGTTATCGCTGCTTTTATTGTGGTCAGCAGTCAAGCTGAAAGTATGTCGTCTGGCTTGGATGGTGTGTCTTTGCAGTGAACGTGAAGGAGGTCGATAACAGATGGGAAAACAAGTTTCAGGAGGCGTCCCGGGCCAGATTTTTTTATTTTTAAGGTGCGCAATAAAGGCGGAGATCGTATGTCAAGTCCGACCAGGAAAACTGTTGAACGCATCACTAGGCACGTCATGTCCCGTCCTCTATTAGCCCTTTAGGAGATATCACCCCCCCACCCCTCCACCCCCATGAAAAATGGATAGTAATCCTCTCAGTTCGCATCCACTTTTGTTCACACAAACGGCCGCTCCATTCCAGAGCTAACTGCCGAGTTAGCTCTGTTGCTAGCCAAAATTGCGGCACTCCCAAGTCCAAGTCAAGTCCTGCGATTTTAGTTTTTAACAAAGCAAGTCATTAAAAGGCTAATTAGCACGTGTTTATTTTCATTATATTTTTATACAAGAAAGTGTGTGCGTTTTTTTTTAACTAAACCCAGAAAAAAACCCTCCAACAACGTAAGTTAGCTTCGTACTGGCTAGCCGTACAGATGGACTGTATACCGCTAACGTTGTTGACTAATCATTCCCAAAAATGCTTTTCGACAAATAAAGGCCTCCCTGCCTATTTGCACGACGATGGAAAGAAATGAAAATCCCTCTGTTGTTGAACGACGGGACAGATGTTTTTCCTTTCTGATGTTTTACTGTCCGTGGTTTTGTGACGAATCGACACGTGTCAGGTGCCTCGTTGTCGAGCTATCGCGCGACAGCGATCTGACATCGGTAGCGTCGTCGCATCCCGGCTGGATGACTGTAATGCACTTGACTTTGGAGTCAGCCAATCCTCCATGAAGCGTCTCCAGTTGGTCCACAATGCTGCTGCTCGCCTTTTGACTGGTACTCGTGAGAGGGCGCATAGAACTCCTACTCTGGCGTCCCTTCACTGGCTCATTTTAGAGTTCTTTTGAAGATCCTATTATTTGTTTTCAAATCTTTAAATAGCCAATACAGCGGTGGTTGTTTTAAAGTGCTCTCAAAATACACTCAAATTGAGTTGAACGTCGGCAACGTCGACTCGGCCGCTCTGTCCAAAGGGCTCATCCGCTCGTTTTCTGCCGTTTGTGAACTCCATCGTTAGCAGGCAAAGAAGCACCACGAGCTGCGGGCGCCGGTCAAGTGAAACACGCTTCAGTCTTTTGATGCTCATCTTGAGACCGATCCAGGCTGCTGTGATTAATTATGGACACTCAAAGCCTTGCACTTACTTATCATGCTGGAAGCTTCGCTCTCGCCTCCAGAAATCGCACGTTTTACAGCTCCTGCTGCTTGCTTCCTCACCAAAAGATGGATGTCGAGCTCTGGTGCCAGGTGCCGATACGTGACTGTACGCTCCTCGTATGGATTGCTGTATTTCCCATGATGCCAGGCATTGGCGGGGTAGGATCTGATGTGTTGATGCCACAGTCATGTCGGAATTTTCTCCGCATTTGGAAATCAGATTTCCAGCAACGTGGAAGTCATCGAGTTACTTTGGGGAGTTAGGCGCAGCGGTCGTTGCCCATTTCGACAATGATGGCTCCGTTCTGTCCAAGGAGAAGGAGAGGCGGCTTCTTACCCGTTCGGAGGTGACATGAGAAGAGGCAGACGAGGCGCAGCGGCCGCCCGATTAACGGCCGCCATCCGTCACTCGGGGAGGTCCGCCCCGTTTGCAAAGATGATGGGCGCGGAATTTATTGCAAACGTCTTTTTGCCGGCCGAGGTTTGAATGCCTTCCGCCATGACTACCCCTATGACCGGCGATCAATCGGCGACTTTTCCAGGGTCAAACCGCGCTTGACATGTTTCACTTTGCTGCCGTTCTGGCAAACTGACAACGTGTCCAAGAGCAGACCGTCGTGATTGATTTCTGCACGCAGACTCGCAATAAGGCATCAAAATGTCAACATCGTGAGACGCCACGGGGGCTTTTCTTAAGCCTGCACCTTGTGAGTTTACGAAAAGACGGTCTAGACGGGACCAAAACTGAGTGACCAGAGTCTCAATAATGCCCTGCGCCGGACAGCTGGATAGACGGTGAGAGAGTTAGCGCGTCGTCCCCGAGGAGTTTCCATTGGGTGGAGCTCACCGATGCCGAACGCTTCCGGACAGCTGCGGCTAACTCCTCAACAAATCTTCTTTTCGCAGCCCTCCCAACGCGAGAGGTAGTTGTCCGCGGACGACGTTTACCGTCTCACGCAGAGCGCAACAGAGACGCGGAATCGTAACGCACGCGATGTTGCAAAATAATGCAGAGTTGCAGTAGAGTAAACATTTCAGAATTGAACATTTGAATATCACAGTTCAGACTCTCAACTGGTGTGAATAATTCATGGTGGAGATTAGGCCGACTTAACCAATCGGAAGTTACTCCCTCGTGCGCCCGAGCCCCTGCACGCCGCTTTTCGGAAAGCGACGCAGAGACAAAGCAGCTGTTTTCTCACAATAATAGATCGTAATTGGCATGTAGAACGTTCACCCCTTCCCGCAACATCGTCACAAACTGAAAGCAAAAGGCAAAGTTTGTGGTACGCATTGGATTCAACATCGCCGTGAGATACAAGTGACCCCTACTTAAGAGTTGCCAAGACATGGGCAGCCAATGGGCTGATTGTTATTGATTTTTTAAAAATTTTTGCTTTGACTTGCGAACGAAATATTTGGAGGAGTAGCACAATGTCGGTTGAATTGAAGCCAAAACAAACAAACAAACAAAAAAAATCACAAAAACACGTTTTTATTTCTACATTCTATTTGTTTCACAACTTTATGATTTATAAAGTGCAATATCATGGTCGGATATTTTGCTTATTTCAACAAAAAATACATCGCAGTTATTTTGCTTTTTTTGGGAGGCTGGAACGGCTTGAGTGGACTCCCCCTGAATTCAATGGAAACAAAAAAAAAAGAAGTTCTGCTCCTAGTCTCGAAATCACCGAATGGCATTGAAAGAATGCAAATTGAAATGAAGTCCAGTGGGGCTCTCAATTCGTAGAGGCCAGAAATCAAACAAATATGGTAAAGCAGCATTCAACTGTTATGCTGCACACAAATGGAATTGCCAACAGAAGTGAAGTCTGCCGCAAATGGAAACGCTTTCAAAGCCAGATTGAAAACTCAACTCCCCCCTCCTCCCCTGCCATACCAATGATAAAAATCTTTGAAAGAAATTTTTTTAAAAATATATTTTTTCCAATTTTTGCCCAATTTTTTTCTTGCACCGTGTGTTCTTTTAGCAATTGCAGTCAAAACATTTTGATTTCTTTCGTTTGCATTTGAATATTTTTAAGACTGTGTTTTGAGTTTCTGATCATGCAATGTATTGAACGTGGATTGCTGGGCACCACTGTATCCACCATATTTTTACATATATATATATATATATATATATATATATATATATATATATATATATATATATATATATATATATAAAAAGAAAAAATATATATATACATTTTTTCTTCACGAAGACGTGGCTGATGCACCTTCTTGGCACCATTGACTCTCACTCAATACCGTGTTCCTGTCTCCAATGTTAATCAGGTCTCCATCTCTTCAAATCTTCTCACAAACATTCCGCCGGGTATACAATCCGGCTAAGTGAAAATAAATAAATACATAAAACCACAGAAGTTGATAAAAGTGCCAGGGGCTGCTTCCCCACATGGCCTCATTTCGGGGATCGGCACAGGCAGCAGCTTTCTTTCCGCCTTTCAGGTGGAGAAGCGTGCGGCGCTTGCATGGCTGAGAGCGCATCTCATTTCCAAGGCGCCCGAGTCGAGCAAGGTCAACTCCCTTCTTCCAAGTGGAGTGCCGAGCTGCGGCGCGGCGACGTGCGCGCCGGATTGGCTTTACGCTGGGGCCCGGCGTCGAGGTGACGAGCTCTTTAGGGGAAGCGATCGAGTGCAAATATGATTGCGGCGCAGCTGAGCAAGCGACGCCTCTGGGATGACGGGCTTTGATGATGCCGCCAGCTGCCTGCTAAATCAATCGACCTTGACGCCATCATCGCCGTCGGCCCTCAAAGCGGCTCGCGTGCATGTTGCTTGTCTCGGGGCATGAGGGGGAAAGAAAATCTGTACGAAAGTGACACTAATGGCAGCATGGCGCGGGGATGTTCACACGACAACTCGCCACGGAATCCACAAAGTAGCATCCGTACGCTAGCATGTACAGTGGTACCTCTACTTACGAACGTCTCTTCACGTGAAATTTTCAAGTTATGAAACGCCTCAACAAGAGAGATAAAGATACGAAGGGTAAAAATACAGAATGGGTTGCTACTCACAGCTCCGAGTTTCCTGAACGCAGCATACTTATAGCTGCTCTATTATTGGCTATTACCTAGCATCTTCCTGGCATCCCATTGGCTAAGAGGGACCTCGGGCGTTACGATTAGTTTTACGTAAATGTGAATCACCGAGAAAAAGTTTTTACCAGTCGGGCGATCGCTCACGATCGTCCTAACTAGTGGTTGTAAGCTAGATGAAATTAGCTAACAACGTTTACATTACCGTGACTTCAGCGAGTTGTGCTTCGTCATACGCAACAGTGTGCGCTTGTTACGCTAGCGTAACAGTCGGAGTGGGAAAAATAATCATTGTAAAATCCTACGAAGATGCAAAAAAATCCGCAGTATAAAATAAAATATCAAGTGCATTTAAAACACACCGTGGCTCGCTTCGCGTTGGCACCTGGCATCCACGAGGCGGACAGTTTTGTTTCCTCTCGCTGCACTTTTGGTTGGGAAGCCGTTTTGTGGCCGCGCGATATGGCGAAGGTAAACACCATTTCACTTGGTGCCGAACACTATTTAAAAATAAAAAATGGTGAAAAGTGGGCATGCTGATGACGTGTTTTTTCATGGCCGTCACAACCTTGGCAACTACTGCGACGACTACCACCAGTACTGTACTAATAATAAATTCATTTCCTATCGAGGTTATTCAGTTATGCGAAGACTCAAACTAAATTGAAATATTAACATTTGTATTCATATGACTGAAAGCTAAGTGGTAGCATTTTTTTAAAAATAACCAGTGTATAGAAACCATTTTTCAGACTCGATGGTTCGATTTTAGCGCGTTTAGTTGAAGGATGTCAAGGTGGCCCTCGCGTGTCTTTCCATTTTTCTGTGTGCAGCCCTCGGAGGGAAAATCCTTGGATATGATTTCGACCAGCCAGTGACTGTTTTGTGGAGAGAAATGCCTCCCGATCGAAGTCATGAATTAACCTTTTATTGTAGTTATGTTTTTTTATTTGTTATTTTTTTAATAGCGGAAGTAAAGTTGGCCGTGGTAAAGTACAGTCAGTCCGTCCGTCCAGGACAACAAGTTGTCGGCCTTGTAGGAGACATTTCAGCTCCGCGGAACAACTTCCACTCTTGTAGACAATTCCAAGTCCATCAGACCATCGCACGGCAGGACAAAAGTTGCATGCGTGTGCATTTCTGAATACACGCATGTCGCGGAGCTGTTCCTCAACTCGCTCCTCGTCAATAATTGAAGTAACACTGCCCAGCCGCCGCGTCCCACTCAAGTCCATTCCGTAAAGTGACGGTGGATGGTTCTTTTTTTTTTTTTTTTTTTATGCTGCTTTACCCGCGAGGTGAATACATTTGCGGAGCGACACTCGCATTTTTCCTGGCCGTATCTCCTCGTCTGCGTGGTTGTGTACCACATCCATCTGTCCACTGAAAGAACTCATTAGATGGATTACAAGCAAAATTTTCAGGATCGCAAATCAGGGATCAAAAACGGAGACTTCAAGACACGGCAATGATGTCTACAGAATATTTAGTTCAAAAAAAAAAGAAAAAGTGAACTTGCCGAGCCCACATTACGTGTGGTGTTTCTTGCTCTTAATGAAGTGTGACTAACTGGTTTTTCATTCCACTTTAATTACAGATTGCAAATATGCCCGTGCCTCCGACGGGGTCATAGTTGAATAGTTTTAATTTTGCCTTCCTAAATTGATTTATTTAAGCTCAATGAAAGTGTTATCTTTTCAATGCACCATCATCGCTTTGGCATCACATTATGGCCACACATCAGTGACCACCTCCCCTCACACCCCTCACCCCCCTCTCCCTTCGCCCCACCCATCACTGAGATGAAAAAAATTATTCCTCACGGGAATAAACCTTAAACTCTGGAGGAATACAAAAACCAACAGCGATGATATTTTCTGTTTATTTCTACGGGCTTCTACTCATTAAACACAAACATGTTGGGGTTGACTGAAGATTTAAAAATCCAACCTTTAAAAAAAAAAAAAAAAATTTCTGAACATTTCCCTGCTGAAACGTTGCCTTTTGGGAGCAGCTTTTAATACCGAGGCTTTGTCAAAAGAAGAAGCCTTTGGGAAAATAACCCCGTCAGAAAAGCGCCGTCTCGTGTCAAGCGGCCATCTGACACCTTTGACAAAGCACAGTTCAGCCTCGCCGCACCAACGTCACCATCTTGGTTTGAAGGCTACTTTGTACCGAGACGTTTGCTTCCCCGCCCCCGCGACGGACAGATGGGGAGACCGAGCGCGGAAACGGAAGGCTGGTGACGAGGCGCCGGTATCGCCGCACCTCGGCTGCGGCGCCACATCAAAAAGCGGCCTTGATGTCAATTCATCCCGACGGAATGTGGGGCCGTGGAATCAGTGACAAAACAGGCAGCAGAGATAGATGGTGACAGCCCCCCCGCCCCAAAGGATGACTAATTAAATAACCTTTTCCAAGGATGCGGACATCACACGAATGCTGAGATGTAACGAGATTACTCGGTAATCATCTCCGAGGCGAACTGCTTCCTGGCTTCACTGAAGGCCACCTCGGCCCTCAACCTTTTCTTTCAACTCTTCCACGTTCATAGAAACTTATTCCATATTTTTTTATCGAGGCACAGCGGCATCAAAACATGACTGATCACCGTTGGGGAATTGCCACATGCCCCAATTTACAAATTTACGGAGCTGCGTTTCGAGCCAAAATGGACGTTGCGCTCAGGTCAGACGATCACAAATGTCATTGCGTGCAGAGTTGCCAAAAATGACAGTCGGTCAAAAAAAAAAAAAAATGCTGACCCTGGATGGAATGGCCACTTCAACCTCAGCACCAAGAATTCAGAAAACTTTTTTTTTTGTGTGTGTGTGTGTGCAGAAGAAATTTCAGCGCAATGTTTTTGTATCTTGCCGCGAGAAAGCAGTTTGACGGAATTTCAATCAACTTCCCGTTGAGATGTCAACGTGTATCAAAGGCGAAAGTCAAAAGCAAGTTGAGTCTGAGCACAGACGCTTGGCAGGAGGAGGAGATACACTATCTCCTTGTCTTTGAAAAATTAAAAACTTTTGATGCCATTTGGACCTCGACAAATATTGCCGTATTGTCGCTAATTTAAGCGCAAGTTCAAATGAGTCACAGTAACTGCTCGGAAAATGGTCGGCGACCACAATTGTCGAGCTTGCAAATCGTTGTGTGGTCAACGGCAAGTCGCACCAAACCGTGGACTCTCTTATCATGAAACCGAACGTAGCTAGCAGATAAGCTAACCGTTAGCCTAGCTTCTTCGGCTGCTTCTTCGACTAGTCTTTCTTCCTCACTGTATTTTTCATCAGTCTGGATGCCCCTTGCGGCGCTATGCCGATTTGTTTTTGTTTTTTTTCTCCCCGGATTTCAAAATAGGAGTCAAAAGTGCTAAAAATTAGCATCCTGCCTTGAGGAATGCAAGTCATCCTAAAATGAATCCCATCGAGTGGCTTCCCTTTTCATCGACCGGTAATGAAACCATTTATCAATCGTAATCAGCGGTCACGTTTGGAATATTACTTTCTGTCGATATTGTTCGGACACATTTGAATTGTTCTTGGCAGTCAACATCCATTTCTCAGTCTCGCGGTGCATTCAGCCTAATTTGCTTGGCTGCTCTTTCTTCCAGATGTCCTGCGGCTAAAACGGAGAGTTTCAAACACTCCAAGTGCATTGAAGCTCTCAAATACAGGCTCGGAGCGCGTCATTTGGATTGACAACAGGGGCAGAAGCAATTGAAGTGAATTTAAGTCTCTGCTCCCGCACCATAAATAATATTTAATCCCTCTCTGGAAGAGGGAATTGGTAATGAGTCCCTGAGCTTTTTTGATGCATTTCAGCACCTTCGGCGAGTGCTGACACCAATGAGATCTAAAGCAGGCAGCTTTGCGCCGCCTGAAAAATTGCAGAGGACGACGGCATTTTCCAGATCGGATCGATCAAATCGTCTGATTAAATCGGGACGTTGCGACAAAGCGAAGGGGGACCGCGTGAGCGACGCCGTAGCGCACCGTCATCTTTTCGAACCTCATCAAGAGGCGAGGACGCGGCAAATATTAGCACACGTGAGTGGAGGTGAAGCTGCTCGTCTCACAGTGCAGAAACCCGTCAGGAAATTCGTCAAAAGGCTTTTTTTTTTCCCCTTTAGTGATTTATAGCGCTTGGTCCGACGCTACAAGGAAAGTGCATTAGGGCCAAGTCCTCGTTTGATATTTGAATGCTGCACAACGTGGCAAAGTGCCGAGTGCAGCTTTTAGCTAATCGTAGCTGGAAGTCGAGCTGCTACGCCAACGAAACCAGAGTGGAAGTGAATGTCACGGATGTGTGGCCGAGATCGTGTTCAAGTTTACGTGCCTCGACGAGAAGAAAAAAAGCTTCCATGTTACCGTAGCGACATGCTTATTTCGTCAAGACACTCGATGATGTGCTGGAGGAACCGAACGCAACCAGTTCATATGCAGATTCACCAAAACCTTGTTTCGTGAAAATCAAAATATGATTTTGACAAAATTCAAGACATTAAAAAAAATGCATTTATTAAAAACAAAAACACGTCAAGACAATTTCAAGACATAAGTCGACGTTTTATTAATTGTATGGTAGAGGCTCTGTCGAACCCTTGAGAATGATTCACAGAACACCGAGGTTTCGATCGAACCCAGATTAAGAACCACTGCTATAGCCTAAAGGTAAAATATTCATTAGGTTAGCCTGGCATGATCGTTTTTTTTTTTATGTTGCTTTTGCAGGTACACAACTGATAGCAAATGGCAAAAAGGTTTGACATTTTCTTTACCTGAGAAAGCAATTTTTTTCCTTTTTTTTGACCACTTTCACATATGAAAACGGTTGCAAATTTGGTGCCACAAACAAATGCGGAAGATAATCTCCGGACCGCATCCGGGATTGCGGCCAAAATTGCGCGCGCATTTAATTTTGCGCGTTTCTGAACGACAGGTGCAACCCGGCACCGCTGTGAGTAACACGGACTGCTGTTACTGGGTTGCTGGGGGCGGAGATTTGGCAAAATGAGAAGTGACGGTCGCCAAGTAGCCCCCAAGGACCAGGTTTATTGTAATTTTCAATTTGTTATTGTAGTTAGTTATCGCGATTTGACTTTTGTCAGTGAGCTTTCCTTCGATTTTAGAGCAGGGTTATTATTCATTCATTCATTCATCTTCCGAACCGCTTCATCCTCATTAGGGTCGCGGGGGGGTGCTGGAGCCTATCCCAGCTGTCCTCGGGCAGTAGGCGGGGGACACCCTGAATCGGTTGCCAGCCAA
>CAAKHF010020822.1:0-11435 GCA_901007745.1 Hippocampus kuda
CATTGGGGGAGGGGGGGAAGGGGGGGGAGGCAAACGGATTTCTCAGCGGTAGAAAAATAAATACAAATACTCCATTGGCTGTGAGACATTGTCACGAGGAATGTAAAAAGGAATGGTGTTGTTTCTCTCCGGTTTCAAAAACACAACAAGTTCCTCCGCTCATTTTGTTTTTACAACATTCAGATAGTCGCAGTGGTCTCTCTTTCATATCCGTCTTGTCCTATAAGTGCTCCCTTGCAAACACAGCCGTCCCTGCAACGGGAAATATCGCACATCCCGCTCTCGGAGGAGGAATGAAGCTGAGCAGCTGGGCTTCAGCTGCATGTTTTCCAGGGTTCGGTCTTGTCGGGGAGAGTTGGACTGAGCCACGAGTTCTTCAGCGTGGACGGCCTGTCAAAGAAATATTGCTGTCATGAAGGAGCAAAATTCAAATGGGACACTTGGAAGTGACAGATTAAGACACATTTCCAATTGTATGCGGTAAAAGTTTCAAATATTGTGCGCATCGCTTTATCAGGCGTGGTCAAAGTTTTGTGCTTAAAGAGCCGAATTTGAGTTCCATGCAAATCATGCATTGGGAGGGGGAAAAAAACAAGTCGTTTGAAATAGTTTGTTTGAAAATGTACATTCATTGCACATGATTAAAATAAGATAAGAAAACCTTTATTAGTCTCGCAATGGAGAAATTCCCATTTCACAGCAGCATTAAACATTACTATTGAGAAGACATGAAAACGACTCCTTTAGTTATGGGCAAGCGATGTACATGATCAAATAAAGTAGTTTTTCAGTGTAGCTTAAGATAAGTAAAATGATTATAATTCCTTTTCATTTAGCAATTACACATTTTTAGAATGACTTCGATTTGGCGCGTGAATGACAAACATAATTCATTTTACTCATGTTGGTTATTTCAACATTGACGGTCAAGGAATCAACTGACGATTGATTGCGATGAATGAAACGAATTTAGTGACAAACCTTCAGAGGAAATAATGGAAAGAGCTCAATTCATGCAAGGAAAACTGCGGGACACTATGCTGGCTTGGGCCGTATTAAGGCACAGAGCGGGCCGTGCGTGGTCCCCGGGGCCTTACTTTGCCCACCATTTGTTTTCAAACGCGATATTAACGATAACTACAGAGCGGGAATCGAATGGGAAGCTATTTCCAAGGCAACGGCTCTAAACGTGAACATCCGTGACGTCAGGTTGCGCGTCAAACAAAAAATAAAGTTGCAAGAGTGAGGACACTAGCTGCGGTTTACCTTGCTGTCCCATCCGAGGCGGGCCCACTAGTGGCTTGTGGTCGGCACGGGGCAGGCGTCCCCCATCCTCCACACGGAGAACGCGTAGCTGAGACGCTCGTGCGCCACGTAGCTGCAGCTGGAGCCCCGCGCGTCCAACTCGTCGCTCTGCAGAACTTGACACAGGAAGTCGATGTAGCGCGCGGCCAACTTGAGCGTCTGGATTTTGCTGAGTTTGTCCGACGGCAGCGTGGGGATGATTTTCCGGAGCGACGTGAACGCCTCGTTGAGCGACTGCGTGCGTTGGCGTTCCCGGATGTTGGCCATGACGCGCTGGTTCTGGAGATCGTCGATGGAGCGAGCGGGGCTGCTGCTGCTGCTTGCCTCGCTGCTTTCGCTCGCCACGCTGCCGCCACCGCGGTCACAACTCTTTCGGCATCTCTTCTTGGGAATCTCCACGTCCAAGGCGTCGTCCAAATCGTCTGCGCTCCGGCGCGACGCCGCCGCCGACCGCCGCTTCCTCGCGCACCTCCTCGGCAGCTGCCGCTCGGTCTCCTCCTCGCTGTTCCCCGCGCTGTCCATCGGGGACGAATCGTCTTCCCGCATTCTCCAAAGTCTTCCGCTCTAGAAGCACTTGTCCCTCTCTATACCGGTCCGCGACCCCCACATGTGTCATAAAAAAAAAAATCTAGAGACCTCGAGCGGATTTTTGGAAGCAAATGTGCTGCACCGTGCAAAGGCGGAGATGTGTCTCCCACTCTTATAGTTGCAGGGGGAGCGAAATGGAGGATTTTTGGGGAGCGCTGTGATTGGGTGGGAAGGGGTGTAACATAATACCACCGCAGAAATAACTTGCGTTAATATCTGAGGAAGAGTAGGGGACTTTAAGGAAAGAAGAAAAAAAAAGAGAAAGGGGGCTAGTGGTGTTTTTGTGTGCGCAAAATTTGTGGGCGTTTTCTTCGATGGGGCATTTCTGCACTAAATCGAATCAAGTATCAAGTACAACTTTATTGTCAAATGGGCAGCACAGATGAAATTTCCTCCCTCTTAAACAGACAACAAGAGGAGGCGCTGTGGGTGCCCGCGCCGCCATCGCAATATTATTCACGGGACGGATGCTCTTTTTTTTTTTTTTTGAAACCTGACCCACTTGTATGAAAAATATGACTTCCTGCTGTTCACGATGACACGCATTTCATCAATGTAGAAACATTTTTTTTGGAATGTAGACATATTGGCATCGACACGTATACCGACAGTATATTACAATTCCTACTTTTGCATTATTGTCATGAAGAAATCACGACACCCGATTCCAGTGAGCAAACAAGGTTCCTGGCCCGGAAAGATATATGGCACAGCATACCCCCCCCACCCCCACCCCCACCCATGACTCCATTCTAACTTACGATTCCCTTGACACGGTCATACATGTGCTCTCTTCAAGCTGTGTCAGTCCCGCAAGTGTCAAGAGGACAAACCGACTCCTAAAGGGGCAATGTGTACTGGAACTGTCAGAAATGGGTGCGGGGGAGGGTCCTTCATCGTGCAATTAATGTATCCTCCAATCGGTGGCAATGTATCCTCCATATGCCTCATGACTGAAAAAAAATAGTCATGGGAAGTAACTTTGTAGCCTACAAGTTGTGTGAATTCAAAATTGCTGATCGTTCTGTTTTAGGTGTGTCGGAAGAGAAGGACATAAAAACAGGCTGGATAGAGAATCTGGAGTACCGCACCTTGTCTCCGCCCTCTTTTAATAGTTATCACCCATCCGTCAATTTCCGATAAGTTCGCAAGTAAATATTAATTTTACTTTTGTACTTACGTACACGTGAGAGTCAGGTACAGGATGCTCTCCAGTGGCGTGATCAACCGTCGGGACAACGATGCGCCCTTTTTTTTTTCTCCAGCCCACCGAGACTTTGAAGACATTCGAGCACAAGAAACGGCTCTTCCAGTCTAGACACGGAGATGCGAACGGCGGTGACGGCAAAAAATAAACCCGGTTGAAACACAGGAGGTTGCAAACAGCGGGAGGCCTCGGCTCGGTCGTAACCAGACCGACGTGTTTATTTTCCCGTCAGCGGCCCCACGTCGAGGTATGCGCTTAAATGGGTCTGACCCACCACCCCCGCGGGGACGTCGACACCGCGGCTCAGGTTTAAAAGACGCCCCGTCCCGGGGAGCTCTCGGGGCGGATCCTGACTCGCAGCGGGGTCGCTAAGGAGGTGTACGACCGCGGCGTAAAGCAAACACTGGAGGTGATGAAGAGGACCCAACTCGGAAAAGATTGTTTTTTTTCTATTCGGAGAAAAAAAAAATAAGAACCCAATAAAAAAAACACAAGAGCTTGCAAAAGTCCGGAAGTGGCAGCTTATGATGCGAAATAATAACGCGGGCCTCATTCGTGAAGCGGATCGCCTACAGGTGGAATTCGCAACGGCCAATTTGCACCTCAGCGTCAAAGATAATATTCAAACTCCATTTGTCATGCAAATCTTTCTCTGGCACTGGAACAGGATCATAAGGCTCCCGGCAAGAGTGTCAATCAAACCTTGGCTGTGGACTCTTTCCCTCCCACAGGTGACATTTGCATGTTTCCGCTGTCCAAGGTGCTGAAAACAACCTCACCTGCCCGACTCGCCGATGCGACGTCTCACCTGATGCCGAGCTGCTCCGACAATCGGTGGATTTTTCTGCCGCGATCGCCATTCGGTGGAAGCTGTCCACTGTAGTCACCGCTGTCCCTGAAAGGGTTAATGAGATTCTTTTTTTGGTCAGGACATTCATGTTTATGATTTCTCACTCTAATGAGGGAAACGGAAAAATACACGCAGCACTATTTTCATCAATCTTTGCAGGTTTGCCTTAAAAAAAAAAAAAGTCACTTCCGCAGCATTCCTAGAAAATCACGTGACGTGGACGTGCCAGATAGGATTAAAATAATAAATAAAAGTCAAATGATGATGATGATGATGATGATACGAGTGGGATGAAATACAACTCCCATTTCATTAGGGACACAAGCACAATCGAATGCAATGAAGGAAAAATTTTGCTTCCCATATTTCGCGAACCTGAGAGGGATAAAATATTAAGAACACCAAATTGTTCTTTTTTTTTAAATATTTTATATTTTTGGACACAAAAAGATGATGCAGCTCCACCTTTGACTGAGTTGACGTAATTATTGTTATTAATCTGCCCCCCCCTTTTTTTTTCCTGAATTCAAATTGTAATCTCCAGCGATGCAAAATTGCACGCGTTCCAAGTACCAAGTGACAAAATGTTAAAAAAATTTCTCATTGAAGCGCATTCCAATTTAGGAGACATTGATGCATTGACTGTCAATCAAAATGGAATTTTTATTTCCGATTGGATCAAGGTGTGGGGTGTACCTATTATTACGACCGCAGCGGCACGATTGATTGACGCGATACATTACGCAATGAAAAAAAACTAAAAAGGCAGATCGATTTGAAGAAGTTGCTCGGATCATGCGACTCGGAACTTGGTGGACAATTCCGGCTGTTGAGTTCTCGCATGTCAAATATTGTCACGGATGCTGCGCCGGATGGAGTGAAGCGCTAAGCGTTCTCCAAAAGGTCTTTCATGAAGGAGATGTAGACGATGGCGAGCCGCAGCGTCTCGATGCGGGACAGTCTCTTCTCGTAGGCGAACGTGGGCACTTTCCTCCTGAGCGCGTCGAAGGCCTCGTTCAGACTAAACATCCGCTTGCGCTCGCGCACGTTCGCCGCCTGTCGCTGGACCACCGTGATGATCCTCCTCCGCTTGGACCTGCCGGACCTTCCTCCTCCTCCTCCTCTTCCTCTTCCGATCGCCAGATGATCTTCCGCGCGCGAGCCGCGCTCGGGGCTCCATGACGTGTCGCTGTCCGGACTGTCGGCCGCTTGCTGATTTGCCGGAAAATCCATCAGGTTTACATCCAAGTGGATCAAGGCTGAGTTCAGCAGTCGGCTCTGCACCTCCATCTCCAAGTCCAAACGTTTCGCCCAAAAGATCCTCTTTTTTTTTTTTTTATATGTCCGTTATCGTAAGGATGAGAGCATCTCTTCCAAGCCCGACCGGCCTTTTGTCTGAATCCGGATGGAGCGCGACAGGGTGAGATCCTATTTGGCCGGCGTCCAAAAGGCCCGATCCTGCTCTTTCAGCCAGTGACCCGCGCGCGGCGGCCCACAACGCACCCATGCCGGTCGAGCGGCTTGAAGAAGCTCTCCCTCCGAGGGGGACGCGACGTCCGTCCTCTTGGAGAGCCCATTCGCGAGCTTCTGCACGACGGCGGGCCTCTCCTAAAGAGGGTCATGCGGTCGTATTTGCACTTCCCCTTTTTCTTCCTCGCTGGCTGAATTGCACACACTTTTTAATCACTTAGAGAGCCCGACGAGAAGACTAAATAGAACATTCCCAAACAGTCACCACAGAGTTTAAAAAAAAAAAAAAAAAAGCTTTCTGTTGCAAATTAGAGCAAATAATTGCCAGTTCCCATGGCAGGGGAGTGTCCACATTGCAGGGGGTGTCGCGAGGGTCTTCGAGGGCGTATATTTGTATTCCCTCAAGAAAATGCTTGGTCATGGTGCTGCTCAATGTATAAAAAAATCCTTTTTCAGAAACTTTTTTTTTTTAACCCCTGGAGAACCCACGGGGTCAAATTTGGACCCTATAAATGCTGCTCCTCAAATGCGACCCTTAAATGCCAAAGGGTCAAATTTGGCCCTCATCCTAAATTAGGATTAAAGCATTGAATATTTGGAAAAAAAAAACAGATTTTGGTGTTCCGTGAACATATAGCAGTCATTTAATGTATAATTCATCCTTTTCCAAAGAAGAAAAGGGTTCTTGGGTTCTCCGGGGTTAAAAAAATTCAGCTAGTTCAGCTATTTTTTGAATGTCTCGTATTTTGATTAGTTTTAGTATTAGTTTTATATGACAAAGGCAGTATTTATCGAGTACAAGATATTTGAAGAAAAGTCATGAAATATTGCGTAGAATCCTCAAATTTGTGTCCATGTTTTAATTGTTCCCTTATATTATATTTGTTATTTAACGTCATATGCTCCGTCGTGCGTTTTGTTCCAAGTGAAGCTTTTTGGAAAGCTGCGACATAAATAAAGATGTATCGGATTGCATTTTGGACTTTCGGCTCGGCAATTTTTGCAAGCTCAACCATGACCCCCCCCCCCCCTTGCTCGAGAGCATTAACTGTCGACATAATTAATTTTTTTTTTTTGGGGTGAGGAGGGGACTTTAATGTGTTTTGAGTACTTTTTCTTACATGTCGAGTTATCTAATACACTTAAATACAAGAAACTATTCTTTTTTTTTTTAAATAGAGAGGAACACATCAATCATGAAGATAAGAGTAAGTTATATTGTATTATTTATTTTTAAGCTGTCCGCACTAAATGGTTACTTGGAGATTTTATCCACGTTATAAACGGGCCGGTTCAAGGAGAGCATCAATAGATGATTCGTTGCGGACGAACGCGAGTGTTTATCTTGCGCACACTCACACAACTGGATTGTCATCATCTCGCCTCCGCCGCCTCGCTGTTTTTCGGTCGGGGCAGATAAACATGACGGGACATTCCGCCGGTCGTCGTGGAAACGCTGAGAAAGAGCAGCTGGGCGGTAGAAGGTGAGGTAATCTCACCCTGGGGCTGTTGGGTAAATATTGGCCTTAAATAAGGAGTAAAGCACCGAAAAGAGGCGCACAAACACACCACCAGGGGGTTTTTTATCCCCGTTATTTTTTTTTTGGGGGGGGGGGGGTTGTCTGAGTGGAAAAACGCAGGAGTGGAAGGATGCTTCCTGCTCACCGCTGTTGTTATTGGTTGCACGGTGTGAAATTAGAGAGGACTTTTTGGCATGACGAAATGCTTGTGGAGGTAAACACTGGCCGCAAAGGTTGTGATGACGTCTGGAGCGCAAGCGAAAGATGGGGAGGAAAGAAAAAAAAAAAAAGACTTTTGCAGACAGATTGAAACATTTCAAAGCTTACCTTTGGCCATAAACGCGACATTCTGCGCATGCCTCGTCGTCCCAGCAAAGGGAGCGCTTCACACCAAATGCCCCTTTGATTGGATGTTAGTCATACTGTACATCACAGGTGTCAAAGTCAAGGCCCAGGGGCCAGATCTGGCCCGCCACATCATTTTATGTGGCCCGCGAAAGCAAATCAAACATGTCAAGTTCCATGATGCTCGCTAAAGTCTGAACCAAAAGTTCAAATTGTCATCTGTAATCCACAATAACAGTCATTATTCTTAACTAGGTCACCGACAAGCAAGTTTTTGCATTCCCTTTCGAATCATTTGTGGTCATTAGATTGGGGGGAAGATGACACCGGATCTAAGCAAAGGTGCACGTTGCTCTAAAGGGAATTCTGCTGTGAACTTGATGAAGGTCATTCTTGTTGAATTAATTTGGAGTCAGACATTAAAAAAAAAAAAAAAGGGAGGTGGGTGGAATCAAGGAAGTGAGTAATGGAGATGAGTTGAACTCTCGAGCAATGTTCTACTTCTTTACTGCGTCATCGTGAGCACACTGCGCGTTTCTTTCCCTTCTTCATTCTTGCCTGCCTGCCTGCCTGCCTGCCCGACAAACGGACTCATTGGCTCGCTTTGTCTCACCTTTCACGGCATCCGAGCTTGCGAGTGGCCGAGACAGTCAGCCAATCACCAATGCCGGAATGTTTACACAGCTGGGTGGCCAGTTAAAGGTGGGGCTCATGCAAGTGTGTGTGTGTTGGGGGGTGGGGGGCTCACGGACGTTGCTGGGTGAAAGCCAACGGGCCTAGCATACATCTCCGCGACAACACCCAGCAACCTTCCATCTCACTTCCTTCAACGCCACCCCACTTGCCGAGCCGCGGCTCCCTCGTTCGGATTGAGCCCTCCCTCGCTTCGTCTTCATCCAACGCTTCAACTCCCCACCGACACACTTGAAAATCCCTTTGCTGTCCCACCCACCATCCAACAACATGTCAACACCTTCCCTTCAACAGCCCCCCCCCCTCCGCAGCCCCCTCTTCCCCCAATGCTGTCTCAGCTGTTTATTTACTCCAAAGGAGCCTGGCCGCTTGTATGAAAAGCTTTCCAAAGGTGCCATGTTTGATTTTTCAAGTCTTTTTTTTTTAAACTGTAAACTTCAGTTCACAGGCAATACTTTTCTAACAATATGGCAAAAGTATGTGGAGGGGAAAAAAACAACAACACTTACCATAGATGCTGATTATGAATGTGTGATGATGACGAGAGACGTGTTTCCCGGTCAGAGTCAGCTTGCTTTGTTAAACCAATCTGGAGAAGGAAAAATGCTTTAGTTATTTTGGCCCGTTGCTAGGGAAAAAAAAGGCAATATTGTCAAATCGAAATTCTGAATTGTAAACTACTCCACTTTTCATTTGCCTCTCTTTTCCACTTATGCTAATAACTTCGACTTGGCGTTCAAAGGGTGTCAGAAATGATCCGAGTTTTGTTGCCACAGCGGTGATGTCACCAGAATTTTTTTTTCAGAAATGCAAAACACTTGACAGCCATAAATATGAAATGATCCAATGCAAAAAAAAAAACAAAAACTAAAACACACCAAACTGGGTGTGTGCAAGTGTACCGGTCTGTACCTATTCTTGTGGCCAGTTTTTGTGTCATTGTGCGGTTCAAAACATCGCTCCATCCATCATCTTCTAATCTGCTTCTCCTAACATGGATCGCGGGGCGGGCGTACTGGAGCCCATACCAGCTGTCTGAGGGCAGTAGGGCGGGTTACACCCTGAACTGGTCGCCAGCCAATCGCAGGGCACACAGAGACTAACAACCATCCCACTCAGGCACGGGGAGAACATCTAAACTCCGCACAGGAAGTCCGTAGCCGGAATCAAACCCTGTACCTTTGCGCCGTGAGGCCGATGTGCCAACCAGTCGACCTCCGTGCCGCCCCGGTTAAAAACATTCAAATAAAAATCCTACCGGTACCCTTTGTCCCGTCCTTCGTGCTTGGCGGTTATGAAGAACTGTCTAGACGACAGCGATTACTTCCTGATTATGTCGAGCCTTTATTATTTTCATTGTGCTGACATGACTTCCTGTCCCGACATATTTGTGACAGTAACAAAAAAAATTATAATCATGATACCCATTGTTTTAATATTCAAATTGACTTGGTCATATCGAAATGAATGCTTTCTTCATTAATTGAACAAGTTGCACTGGAATGTGTGGGGGTGGGGGGGTTAGAGCATTTTTCAATGTGTATCGCTAAGGCGCAGTGTAGCATAACTGGAGCCAAAAGAGCCTCATCTTCCTCGGATCTTAAAATCCAAAGCGTGGCTGTGTTAGGGAGGCGCTTGTGAGCTCAGCTATCTTTTTTTTTTTTTTTTTTTTGAACACCGTAGATCTCAAACAGGAAAATGTTTGCGGAACTCAGCAGGGAAGCAGCCCGGTCCAGACGCCTTTTAGTTCTTGGCCACGCCGTTGAGTGCATTGCAATCCTTTGGGGCGATGAGCAAGTATTTGACTTTTTTTTTCTTCTTTTTTTGCATAATATGCAGCATGAGGTAACTTGATACGAAGGAATTTGTGGATGACAACAATATTTATGTTCTAATCATTGACAGTGTCTCTTTGCAATATCTGACGCATCCTGATCAAGCGACAAATTGCTTTTATCTTTACTTTTGTTTCATGAAGCGCGGCCATGCTTGTTGCAACTGGCCCACTCTCGGAGAGGTTTCTCGGCTCGATTTTGTATTCTCTCCATTCAAACGCCTTTTTTGGGGGGGCTTCCAATCCGAGTATTGTTTGTCTTGTGAAATGAAACTTTTGTTTCCGTAAAACGGTCCGGTTGCAAAAGGCGCCGCAAGCAAGCAAGCACACACCATATGGAACGTTTTTTACACCCTAAATGCGTAAAAGTACATTTGGTGTAGTGGAATTGAGTTCAAAAAAAAAAAAATTTCAACTACTCACTCTTTGAGGACAAACGGCAGAGAAATGACGGCGTATCTCCGGGTGGGGTGTCGATTCTTGGCACCGCGCCATTCTTTACTGCCACACAAGTGTAAAAAGAAGTTAGTCCTCGCATCTCAAAACTTAAAAACAAGCCGGTACTCACCCCAAATGGAGACGATGGACGCATCTCTTTACATTCAGACTTAAAGCAGCTAAGTCTCGTCTCCTCATTTCGGAGTGTTTTTCTCGGCTGCGCTGCTTCCAGCACGTGCACGTGGATGTTAGTCGATATTTTTGTCCGATCAGATTTCAGCCTCTGTGTCGCCATGTCAATCTAATCGGACCGGAGCCTTCAGAATCTCTAGCGGTGGCATATGTAACTCAAACGATCTTCATTTGTATATGGCTGCCTTTCGTTGACCTCGGCGTTTTTTTTCGTCTTCTGATTGGGTGTTAAGCAAGCCAAGTTCAACTACCAAAAAAAAAAAAAAAACATCTGCAGCAATCTGTACATCAAAGTAATCAGCTTGTCAGGCTATTGAGAGACATACATTTACATTCATAGCTTTTTGTTATTCTTAAAAATATATAAGATAAGATAAGATAATCCTTTATTTGTCCCACACTGGGGAAATTTACAGCCTTCAGCAGCAAGATTGTAGGTAGAAAGAAGAGAAAAGTTTAAGAGAAAACACAGTTCAATTAAGTGCAATATAAATACAAATATGGATAAGGTCAATAAGTTCAATTAAGTGCAATATTATACAATAGTCCCCGTATTATTCAAATTCACATTTGTTGTCATATCATTTAAATAAATTTATTATTTGTTTATTCATTTTTTATTCAGCAGCCTGACAGCAGTCGGTAGGAACGAGCGGCGGTATCTCTCCGTCTTGCAACGCGGGTGTAACAGTCTCTGACTGAAGGAGCTACCGAGTGCTGTCAGGGCGGGCTGGAGGGGGTGGGAGGGACTGTCCAACATAGCTTTTAACTTAGCTAGCATCCTGCTGTTGCCCACCTCCTCGAGTGTCGAGGGAGCAGCCCAGGACAGAACTAGCCTTCCTGACTAGTCGCTCCAATCTCTTCCTGTCCCGGGCCGAGATGCTGCCTGACCAGCAGACAATGCCATAATGGATGGCTGAGGCCACCACCGAGTTATAGAAAGTCTTAAGGAGTGACCCCTGAACCCCAAAAGACCTCAGTTTCCTGAGTAGG
>CAAKHF010020826.1:10300-29234 GCA_901007745.1 Hippocampus kuda
TAGCGGGAATCAATCTCCTCCTGCGTGTTTTGGACACGTGCAGCTTCAGGAAGTCTGTCGTGACCGTGATGGACTGTCAGGGAGGGGGAACGGCCGGAAGAGTTCAACTTTCTCCACCGTGTGATGACAAATGAGAAATTAAACCCGCACGTAGCTATGAACGTCACAGCAAGCCTCCGAATTGTCAAGGACAAAAAAAAAGCTTTGCAATTTAGTGTCACAATTTAAAGTGTCGTGCATCAAGATTTCACATCAAACAAAAAAAAAATGCAACACATAAAAATAATAAAATCAGAAATGAAGTGCTATATTTGAGTGAATTGTACTGTGTGTTCAGTAAGAGGTTTGTCAAGTGATCATGAGAAGAAAAAAAAAAATGAAGAAAACAAGGCACGGGTTTACTCACTTGATCTGTTTGGCATTTTTGTAGCGAATGAAAATGACGATTGGGTAGACGTGAACGCTGTGGAGGCGTTCGATGGCGTGTGGGGCAATGTCGAGCAAACAGTGACAGTCCTGCGAGAGAACAGCGCCCCAGCGCGGGAGAATGCACCATGGTTGTCAGAACACAGAAACTTGGCAAGGACACGCAAAATGAACAATTGATTTGGAAAAAGGGAAACGCTCTAAGTACTTACCACATCCATTGTACATGTGACTTTCTAGTCATTTATTTTGTCATTAAACGGTGTGTATGCATTCGATAGTGCAATTAGGCTGGAACATTAAATATGGAAAAAATGAAGCCCTGGAAATACTTTCCCATACCCTTGGGGAAATGAATTTTATGCATTATGGACTACGGCTGAAACGTAAAATATGTGAAAACGGAAGCGCTGCGAATACTTTCCCAACGCGGCCTATTGTGGATGCACATGGTGGACGACGTATGGAGCGACAAAGTCTACCTTCTCCGTCATCTCTTTTATGGACGCCACAGTGGTGACGTCAAAATGGCCGCTGCGTCGCTTGTAGTCGATGAACACGCAGTCCTTCACGCCTCGCTCAATGGCCTGCTGGGACGCCTTCATGATCTCTACAAGAGAAACGCGCGGCATACTTTTGCTTTTGGCGTGTGAATGGGAAGCACGTTGTAAACCATTGCCTGCGTGTCGGTGAAGGTACAGTAATATCGATTGAATGATTGTGACAAAGTCTGGAACAGATTGATTCATATTCGACTAGTTTTCAATCAAGCATCTCGGAATTCCAAGAGTGAAACCGTCAAACTTGTACCTTACGATAAAGTTCTCAGAGTGAAGTGCATCTTACCCGGCAGACAGCGACTGAACTTGGCGGGCGCTTCGTTCACCAGCATGTCCTTGCTGGCCTCTGCGAGCGGCCCCAAGATCAGCACTGGTCTGGGGGCTAAGCACTCCACTTTCTGCACTCGTTGGTACATCAGGCTCACGCCATCTGAGCAGGCAACAAGACAAAACGCTGATCTTTTACACGCCTTTGAACCTTTTGGGCTGCATGTTAAATGGACCAATGAGAGCAATCCAAACGACTAGTGTCACCATGTAACAGAGGAAAATAGCGCAATCCTGCACCAGGTCGAAAATAATACTGAACGGTTGCAAAATATGGCGCAATTGTTTGGGTAGAAGTGAATGAACAAAGGTAAGAAGAAACATGACAATGTGGCAAAAATGTGGATATTTCGAGAGGCTGTTGTCAATAATGGATCACCCCATGTACGAGGGGGGTGGAGACTCTTCACGCTGAGCTTTCTCGCCCCACGTAGACTTGAAATTCTAAAAATATTTCCCCCGTCTCACCTTCTGTGATGGGCAAGTAATCAGACATCATGGCTTCAGATGCCATCAGGTCCTTCCCGTCCTTGGATCCGTTGCGCTTGTGCTTCAGCCGCCGACGAAAGAAAGACCTCCGGGCGGCGGCAGACAAGGTTTTGCTGCCGCCGCTGCCATCGTCTTTCCCGTCGGCTACGCCGTGTCTTCTGTAGAGCTCCTGGTCGATCCTTGGGAGACAAGACAAGTAGCTCCACACAATGTTCCTCAAGATGAGAAGTGGCTCTACACATCGTTCCATCTTCCGGGTTGGACTTGCATGTATTTGCTGGGAATCTGCCCTTTCTCCATCTTCTGTGCTTTCTCGTCGAGGTGCCACGCAGTCCAGTAGCCAAAGTTGCCGTTGGGCAGGGTATCCTCCACGTAAAGGATGTCGTCCTTCTTGAAGCTCAGCTCCTGCGCCACGTCGGCCACCCTGTCGTAAAGCGATCTGGTGGAACACATCCGAAAGCATGAAGTGAAGGTCAATGAATGTTAACACGCCGACAAAATTGCAGCATCGGAGGCATGACGGAATCCAGAAATCTTGCCACACACTGCCCTGCAATGGCTCCGATTGTGCCTTCTGTTTATTCGCAAAGGGGACGGTGGAGCTGAATGTCATCGAACATATCGGCGATTGTGTGACAAATCCCAAAAGTGTCATTTTGTATACCTGATGAAAAATCCGTCTCCGGGTATCTGACTGATGGCGGCGAGCTCGTCCACGCAGTTTTGTACCTTGAACGTGACAGTTTCAGCGGTCTTTAGCAACTCCAGGTAAGCCTCCTCTTTGGTTTTGTTCTTCATGCTGACGCCATTGTACTGTTGGCAAAACAAAACAGATGAGTCAGTGGTCCAAACATAAGAGAAGTGAGTCAACGTGGAGTGACTCATCGTTTGAGGGAAAAGAAAGTGCAATGCAGTTTTTTTTTCCTTATAGTACACCGGTCAAATCACATTTCCCCATAAATGTGTTGGGTTTTTTTTTTTAAGAGAAAAAAAACCCCAGTAAAAATTCATTAGAAAGTCAGGAAATAAACAGTTTTTGTTCGCCAGCTGTGAAACCTCTCAGGATGCAAGGTTAGAAAAAGAACAATTTTAGCTTGCGACACAAAAAACAATCACGGCCAACTGACGGCTCGTAACTCGAAGCCGGGGCACCGGCAAGTCAAGATGCCATTGTAGTGAAGCGAGTCAGACGATACCTCCAGTAACAGGTCTCCAGGCAGGAGGCCATCAGGAGTTTTAGCCGGACTGTCTTCATCCAGACTCTCCACCAAGATGCCACACAGATTGCCTCCGCAGATCTGGACTCCCAGCTCTGCCTGGATCCTCTTCAGCCTCACCAGACGCGGCTCCGCCGTGCGACGCACGCCGGCAACGGGAGGCCTGCGCACGAACACGACACCGTTGTGTCACTATTTCATGTTAAATTCCCCGGCTCAACCTGCCATGGACGTTCTCTGGAAGTCTTCCAGGCAATGCAAACCGAGCGGTCACTGCTAATGATTAAATGTGTTCCAGCGGTACCGAAATGAGCTGTGAGGGCTGGTGACGGGGGTGGTCTGCTTGGAGGGGGGCGTGACGGTGCCCTCGTCCTGCTCGCTGAGGGTGTCGCCCACGGAGCGGTCGTCCAGGGTGCTGGTGCCGCTGCCCCGCGAGGTGGGCTGGGTGCCGATGGACTCCATGCGAGAGCTGAGGAGGAGGCGCACAAATAGCTGAAGCAAGGCGCTTTGCAAGCAAGGCGCGGCGTCTCCAACTGCTGTACCTGGATCGAGAGTGATTGCCCAGCTGAAACATGTGAGGGTTGTACTGAGCCAAAATGGTGACCGTGTCGCACTGCTGCCCGATCACCAAGCGGGCCTGCTGCTCGTTGGCATTGCGCAGGTTGATCCCATTAAACTGGAGAAAGCCGCCGATATTTGTCACACAGGCCAGTAAATCAACAAGATGTTTGGGTTTTTTTTTTTGTTTTGTTTTTTTACCTCCAAAAGCTGATCACCGTACTCCAAATGAGCTTGGTGAGCGATGCTTCCCGCAGTCACTTTGGACACAAACACGCCACCGGTCTCGCCGCTCACGATGGAGATACCCAGCGGCTCGGCTCCTCTCTGCACCGTCACGTTGCGCGGCTCCTCCAAATACGGCCTTAAAAGAGACAAGTTCAACTCGGCATGATTGACATTAGTCTCTTTGCCTGCCACACTGTCACACGTCATTTTTCTGCCACCCAAAAGCGCTCTTTTTCTGGACATCATGAGAAGGTCTTATTCGCAACAAGAAACAAACCTCAAGCATCTCAAAGAGAGGAACTTGGGCCTAGCAGCCAGCCGATGTTTGACAAAGGGATTAGAGACAAATCTGAAAGCAGGCAAACGAGGAGAGAGAAAAGGAAGGAAGCAGCAACAGCAGTTTTAATGAGCAGCAGAGAGGAAAGCGGAACGGACGGCCATCCATCATGCGAGGCTTTGTTTACTGCTTTACGAGGCACTTCATCAAGTTCGAAGCGGGCGGCACGTCACACTCTGAGCGATGGCGGCTGAAGGAGCCGGGCGAGGGAGCCACCTTACCCATCCTTCCGGCCGTCAACGACCGGCGCGCGGCTGACGGATATCCTGAGCTGCGTCGAGATGGAGCTCGCCAATTGGCTGTTGGCGAAGGATGACGCGTCCAGGCCGACTGGGGACTTGGGAGGTGTTGTCGGCGAATTGCACTCTGAATGGGAGCGAGATTCAGGAGGACGACGAGCCGGATGTGACAACATTTTATTTATTTATTGATGTCTACTCTGAGACTGTGTCGATCACGGGTGTCATTTAAAGTGTAAAAACAAGTTTGATAGCCCTCCCATACCTCGATCAGATCCGGTGGAGCACGGATAACGAGTTGGTGGCATCCGAAAGCGCTCAGCCCTGAACTGCAACGCACTCAGGGAGACTGAAAATCAAAAAAAAAAAAAAAAAGAACGGTTGCATCCACAATTTAGTGTTGAATGAACCTAACATGCAACATTAAAAAAAAGTAGATATATTTTTTTTTTTTGCAGGGGGGCTTATTTTGACAATTTTTCATTTTGTGCGAATCAAGGCGCTCTTGGCCACTATAAGTGAAATTTCAGGATATATCAAGATGATGTCAAAAGAAAACAAGCACTGTTGAGTAGATACCCAGTCTGGAGCTGGAGGGGAGGGAGTGGGTGCCGTGAGATGGTGGGCTGCTCTCGCCGATGTCTCCAGCGAGCTTGTGATTGAGGTCCACACTGTGGCGACCGTGATGCTGGGTGCTAAAACGTGCGGCGGGCCAAGTCATTTACTTCATGATTGTTGGGGAGGAAAAAAAAAAAACAACAAAAACATGTTTTGAAAGACGTCCACTTGACTGCACCTTGCAAGTGAATGCGTTTGGAAGCTGGGGCTGGGCCCCGGTGGGCAATTGCCGGTTTGCATCTCTTGACTCCAGGTGGGGTAGACGGCGTTCCTCAACACAGACGTCTTCGCCGGACACGGAGCTAAGCCTCGCTGCGTCGGGTCTGATATGACACAAGTCATGTCTGTTCACGTACTGTAGAGCTTTTCATAATATTTGTAAACAAGAGGCCTCGGGGCACTTCCGGAAAACAGGAAGTATTAAATGGAATCATGTTTCGTTACGTCATATTATGTAGCATGGAGTCTATGAAAACCACATGGCCGGATGTCGTTTTTGCCGACTTACGTGCCACGGCGCCGCTGTAGCTGGGTGGTGCAAAGTGCATGCTGTAGCGATTATTTCGCATCGGGGAGAAGCGCAACAAATCCATCGGCTCAGGGGAGTGCTCGTCATTGGAGAAAGTGTGAACCTGGATGTGCGGTGGGAAAAAAAAAAAAAAATGAAATGTGCAATTTTATTGAAACATTTTGGACACAAGATTTTCAGATTTTGTATGTTGCGTCATTGGATATTTTCTACTGACCTGCATTGGAGGCGGGATATGCAACGGCGTCACGTTCCGCCGCAGCGCCGGTGCCGATTTGGGCCGGCACCTTCTCTTATCCGGCTCCCGGTGTTGACTCCCGTCGTCATCCCCCAGCGTCACGGATTCTAGTTGCGAAGCTTCAGCCGAGTAGTAAGCCTGCTTCCCGGCCTCGCCTTCAGCGACGGGACTACCGCCTTGACTAGGAGAGCCCGGGATGGTGGAGTCGGACGCCGAGCTATTCTGCTGGGAGTGCTTGAACCTGAACGAGTCGCTTCTGGCCGGCGGGGTGGGCGGACCTTGAAAGGATTCGGCCACCGAGCTCTGCGGCGAGTGTTTGGGCAGCTGAGAAAGCGACATGTAGTCCAGTTTCGGAGGCGCTTCCGGTCTCCTGAATGTGTTCATGTCAAAGATGGATTTGCGTTGTTTGGATCTCTTGTAGATGGAAAGCTGCGCGCACTCGGGGACGGACGCTCCGGCAATGACTTTGGGCCACGTGCCGCCGCCGGCTTTGCCCGACGGAGCGCCGCCGTCGGGGAGCACGGGCGTGAAAGTGAAGGGCCGGCGGTGCAAGTCCCGCCTCCTGTAACCGAACTCGGCCAGGGGCTCCGAGGGGCTGCGTGAGTGTAGGGAGTCGCCGGGCACGTGGTGACAATGAAGGCTGGCGGGGTCGCCGTGCCGCCCTTCCTCGTCGTCGCCCACCCGGCACCTCACCTCGCAGGCGCAGCCGTCAGCCTGCGTGCAGCACTTGCGCTTGCTGTTGCGGCAGCTTTTGCAGACTTTCTCAGATTCCCTCAGGCTTTCGTATAAACTCTGGCCGGAGCTGCTCTGTGGCAGGAACTGCCCACAAACAAATCATAAATCCCGTAAACATATCCAACACACTGCGGCTGACACAAGCGTGTGGTGGCTGTGGATCAATAATACATGCTGCAAGGTGATTGAAAACTTGGCAGGAATAAGTGCTATTATTTTGACATATTATTTTGCACATTCAAAGATTTATTGCACCCCACTTTGGTTACGAGGTCTACTTTGTTTTGAGAGAGGATTGACATTGGCGACAAAACTCAGTCAAAAAGTCACTTCATTGTAAAATTCATCATTTGGTGTGCTGCTGTTTGTTCATTTTATTTTAGGTGTATGCAATCGTCACCTTGGCCAGGGAGATGCAGAGCGACTCGCGGCATGCCCTCAGCAGAGCGTCACACTCAGGCAGTGACTTGTTGTCGAGCGGGATACCGTTAATCTGGAAAGAGCGAAAATAAAAACGGGGATTTTTGGTTTTTCTCGAGGGGTGAATATGGCGTTGTGCAGCAGGGGGTGCTACAGGCACGGCGTACTCACAGCTAAGAGCCTGTCCCCGACTGCGAGATTATTGTCTCGGACTGCCGGACTGCCAGGCGCCAGCGAAGCGACAAAGACGCCGCTTTCCAGGCAGATGCCGCAGTCTGAGAGGACAATGTCGAGTCAATCAATAGGCCAGTCTGAGTTTTAACAAACCCTAAATGAGTGAAAGCCTCAACGTTGCGCCTAAAAAGCGAAATAGGACACAGATAGTTTTGGACCTTTGTGTCCGGAGAGGTTAATCTGAACTGGAGTGGCGACTCGTCCCCCGAGCGACTTCCTCCGTCGGACCACCATGTTGAGTACGCCCTCGCCGCTCAGCACGGCTTTGATGGCCTGCTTCCCGTCCTTGCTGGTCAAGTCAACGTTGTTGATCTTCAGCAGCCAGTCGTTCACCCTGCGCGCAAGACAAACTTCTTGTATTTCAACCACTGCTTGACGCAAGCGGGAAGTCATTTAGTCCACATACTTGGTTACGCTACTTCGATTTTTCAGGTATGGGGGTTGCCGGTGTCAGGCGTTTACCTTAATCGGCCTTCTGCTAGACTTCCTTTGTCCACCTTACTGACAAACACGCCACAATCTCCCGGTAAATAAGGATCATTTACCCCCTCGGCAATGTCAAAGCCAAGTGCTTTCAAATCCATGTCCTGCATGAAAAGAACGACACTATGAGATGGGCCTTGTTCCATGGCTGCGGCTAAAAACAGACGGTCGCCTCACCCTGCGCTTCTCAAACTCGACAACTTCCGTCTCCCATTCAACCGAGTCCATGTCGATGGCGGAATCATGTGAACTGTGAGCCATCAACTGGCGGTACCGAGCCTCCTTTTCCAATTGGTCCTCCATTTTTTCCCTGCACAACAGAGAAATGTACTCTATTTTTTCCACATTTAATAGAAAGATGAGCCGAGCTCCACAACTAGAGCTGCAGCTAGTGCAAGAACTGGAAGAAAATATATACATCCGGCCTCAAAAAAATAATAATAATAATAAAATACGGGCAAGAGTGGGGCTGACTTGAGTTCTTTAAGCTCTCGCACGGCGTCGTTTTTCTGCTTCCTGGTGTCATCTAGGTTCCTGAGCGCATCCGCCAGGTCGCTCACGGCTCGGTCCCTCTCTCGTCTCAGGTTGTCACACAGCGTGCTGAAAGAGCCACGTCGCACTTGTTTTCAGTGCGAGGCGTTGATAAGCAGCAACAGGACGTCAAATGACACACACAAGCAGAGTCATCTCACCGAACGCTTTCCCTCTCTCCCACGATCTTGTCTCTCTCTTGGAAAGCCCAGTCTCTGCGACACTTGGCCACCTCGGCCTCCTGCAGGGCCTCGCTCAATTCCTGACTGACGGCCTCGTGTTGCTTCCTCAGCATCTCGATCTCCTTGTCGGCTCGCTCCATGTCCAGAGTGGCTGAGTCTTGTTTCTGGAGGTACAGTTTGGGTACACTTTGGGCATTTACGCTAATGTTATTGCACACAGGCAAAAATGATAAGGGAAAGCCCGCAAGACTATTTAAAAATAAAAAGGTGAGTGCATGGGGCACAATTTTTTAATATAATCATATACCTGTAGACATACATATACACAAACACACATATATATTTTTGAAATAATGTATTAATTGTTTAACCACCATGACTAGCAGAGTTCCACTGTATTATTAGTAGCATAATTCATTAATGGTAAAATATATACACACAAAATAATTATAATACCTTGGTTCAAGCTTTCTAACAAAAATAGCAACATATCTCTGTCGCTCTCTCTCTCTCTCTCTCTCTCTCTCTCTCTCTCTCTCTAATATTTATTAGCATTTGATTTGGGACTGTTTGTTGCGGTTGAAAAGTGGGTCAGGCATCGTTAAGTGAATTTTGCATGCCTGTTTATTCGGTGATCTACGGCAGTTTGCAACCATTTGGAAGGGGGCGCATAGTGATGACTTGAGTTGGGAGTGGATTGTATGTCTTGTGTGGGATTGAGCTGTCGAGAAGGATGAATAAAAGGACAAAGAAGTTGAATGTGAACGATGACTGAGGATTAACAGGCATGATTTAATTAAGGAAAAATCTCTTTGCGGTCTTGCTCGACACTGAGAAAATAAACACGGAGTTAGGGAGAGCGTTAAGACCGCGGTTGAACTGATTCCCGTGGATTTTATTGTTGGGATTAATTATTTGACCTCCAGAGGAGGAAAAGCTCTGTGCACTGATCATTTTCTGATAGGCAACAAAAACAAGGCGTGGTAGCGTGCCAGCAGCTCGGAAAAAAAATATGACTATTGTATTAGATGAAAGGATTATCATCAGGGGGGGAAAAAAAAAAATCAATCCGTCCATTTGTTAATAAATCTGCCTTGTGTGCGTACCTGTCTGGCCTGGTAATACTCTTGCAGCAGCTGGTCCCGTTGGATGATGGCCTCCGTCCTCTCCTTGCGAGCCACGTCTCGCTCCTCGCGCACCGTCTCCATGTCCCTGCAGGCCTGGCTCAGCTCCTTCTGTGCTTCCGCCTTGTCCTTCACCTCATGGCAGTACTTTTCCAGAAGCTCGTTCTTCTCGCACAGCGCCCGGTCCCTGTCCATCAGCGACGACGACAGTTCCTTCAAAACAGGCACAAACTGAGGACGCACCGATGCAACCACTATCGGCTGTTTGTTCATGATGTTCTCAGGGGTGGCAAGTACAATCAATGACATCATCAGACAAGTACCCCTAGACACATCGGAAATGCATATTAAGGAAAAAAAAAATTCTAAATACGGGCCTTACCTGTCGGAGGGCCTCCAGCTCCTCATTGGCCACGCGCTGCTCCGATGAGGTGTTCTTCAGCTTGGCCTCGGCCACCTCCAGCCCGGTCTGGAGCCTCTCCACCTCCTTGATGACCTGGTCGCGCTCGCTCATGATCAGGCGGTACTCGCTGATGACCGAGTCGCGCTCGTCTTTGAAGTTTTCGCACTCCTTGGTCGCTTTGAGCTGCTGGGTTTTGAAGCGCGTGACCTCCGATTGCAGCCGCTCCATCTCGTGCTGAAGCTCCACGTTCTGGGAAGCCACCTTGGACAGCTCTTGCTGGTCCAACCTGCGACACACGCAAGGCATATTACACAGGTGGGAGGAAGTCATAATTATGTGCGGGTTTTTTTTTTTCACCCTGCCTCACCTCCGTATGGATGATGAGTACTGCTGCTGGTAGTGGATGGCGGCGTCCCTCTGCTTCATCAGCACGTCCAGCTGCTTCTGGAGGCGGCGGTTCTCCTCCTCGGCGTGGTCAAGGCGACTCAGGTCGGCGTTGTGGTTGGCCGTCTTGTCGTTGTAGAGCTTGCGCAGACCCTCGTAGTCGTTCCTCACGCTCTCCAGTTTGTCCACGGCAGAGTCGTATAGCTTGTTCAGGGCGTCCGAGGAGCCCTCCCGAATCACCTACAAATTCACACACCAACTCAACTGACGCATGGAATGTAATACGAGACGTTTCAATTTTAGGAGGATAAAGGTGGATTTTTTTTTTTTAAATAAATAGAAAAACATGCTACCTGTTGGTGCAGCAGGCGCATGTCGGCCACCTCCCGCTGGTGGTCATCGCGCAGCCGGCGCAGCTCCTCGCAGTTCTGCTTGGCGTGATCGTGCTCGCGCAGCAGCTGCACGTTGTCCAGCCTCACCGCCTCCAGCTCGTCCTTCAGCTGGCTGTGCTCGCCCGCCAGCCGGCTGTGCAGCGTGCTGAAAACACAGACAATTAGAAACATTTTGATTAATTGTTGTATTATGTTGAAAAAAAATCCTTCAGCTCCCTCTAGTGGTATGTGAAAGAATGGTCAAACTGAATAAAGTTACAGTGGCTTGGCCAATCCCCCCCCCAATCTAGTACTATACATTTGTTAAGTAAACACAAAGTTTTATGAACCAGTCAACATGACTGAAAGCGCTTTGCTCATTTCATAACGCTGCTGCTGAGGCAGACCGACGCCACCGAACCAGCTCGAAGAGTAAAAAGGTTAGCAGCAAAGAGAAGATTGTTTTCCCAGGAGTTGCGGAGGCTAAAAATAGTCTGTGTGGTTTAGTCTGTCAAAAGGCCAGATGTTCTCCCTTCAAGCTCATTACCGTGCTTATGACTTAAAGTGTGCTGGCAGTCAAATGATTGTCTTATGCAACAACACTTCAAAAAGCAAACTTGGAGCGTTCCTGTGGGGTCAAAATGAAGTCGCTGGGATATGACAAGAAATCATACGACAACGAGAAATGAGTTATAATTTCGTGGAAAAAATAAAGTTGTAATATGAGGAATAAAACTGCTGTTCTAGGAAAACAAAGACTGGTTGTATGTGGGGGAAAATAAACCTTATGGAAATAAGGTCAATATTCATTCTGGGGGAGTCAAAAATCTGAAAAACAAAGTTCATTTTAGGAGAAAACAGTATCACAATGGAAAAAAGGTTCCAAGATTACAATTTAAGAGTTTTGGTTTTTTTGGGGGTTTTTTTAACTGAAATACGGGAGAAAAAAAAGTTACGATTTGATGTGACGACTGCGCCCAGTGCAAACGGTCCACAGAAGGAGCAGCTTAAACAGAGCAATAATCTTAATAATAATCTTCTGTCGACATCTGTGTGTCTGTATCGCGGCCAGATGTTGCTCGGGAGGAGAAAGTACTGCAGCACAAACACCGCCCCCCCCCCCCCCACAATCTGTGGAGGCGACATAACAAATGCAGCGCCTGTGGCATCTTTGGTCAGGGCGCTCATTACAGAGCGTCATTTGGCGCGTCCTCTTCAAGACGGGCGGGCGTCACTTCCAAACTTTGTAATGTTGACTTTGAAAATTAAAAAAAATATATATATTTTTTTTTACATTCGCTGGGTTGCAGACTGGCTCTCGGGCTATCAAAAAGATGAAATTAAGTTGATGGAACGGCTTTTAGGGCTTAACTCACCCGGCAGCTTGCGGACGGCGATGAAGAGTTCATCCCTATTACTGTCACACAAATACAATCTGTTCTGTGCAATCAGTTTCACAAAAAAAAAAACAACAACAACAAACAGCCCAAAAGGGGCACCTTCTCAAAAATGCCAAACTCACCAATGTACCATAGTCAAGTCCGCCTTCTTCAAAGACCAAAATATTGTGAGAAATAAAATTGCAGCTGAGAGTGAAGATAAAATACTTTAGGAGAAAAAAAAATGCGGGGGAGTGGAAATATAGAGTGCTTGTGTTGCGGGCAGGCACTCACTGGTAGAAGTCTGCCTTCTTGACGGCCTCCTCGCACCTCTTGAGGGTGCCGTTGTGCTGGTTCTGCAGAGACTGCAGGTCGGCCATGGCCTTCATGCACTGCAGCTTCAGACGCTCGTAGTCGTGGCCCGCTTTCGCGTTGGGCCTGCGCCGCAAACACGCGCACACGGACAGACGCTTTGAAATGACACCAACAAACTAACGGAAGAGGCGCATTCATAATTCAATGCGCTCCGTGTCTGACTGAGCTGTAAGCACGTCGTGCAAAAACAACGTGCGGTCACATTAGACTTGTTCACTGGTGCTTACTCCCCGCTGGAACACGGTTTCCAGTTAGACGACACCAGTAACTTGATTTAAGAGTTTAACTTGTTCCGTGGCCAAGCTAGTAAAGAAAAAAAAAAAAGTGTGCTTGCGCAGAGCCGTTCGTTGCCACTCCCAGTTTAAGTTTACTGTCAAACTAAGAATAAAATAGAGAGAACAACGTTTTGCATTTAACCAAATCAAAGAGCTTGCCACTCCCGGTTGAATTTCACTGTGAAACTAAACATGAAGCTGAAAAAAATTACAAATTGTGTATTTAAACAACACATGACTTTTTCTTTGGAACGTCCACTAGCTTAATGCTAACACACAATGCAAAATGCCATCAATGGGCTGGCAAAGTTAGCATTGTTATGCGTGGTGTTGAAATGTTCAACCCTCTTACGACCTGTCACCATTTGTTTACGATGAGAACGCTCCCGACATCACGGTGTTAAGCTGTATGGTGACGACGTACCTGCAGTCGTCGAAAGTGCTTCCGGGCGAGGAGAGCGCCAGCCGCTTGCGGAGCTCGTCGCGCTCGCGGGTCACGTGGCGGAGCTGGAACAGGACCGTCTCCATCTTGTCGTGCACCCGCTGAGCGTCCACGTGGGCCAGCGGTGGCGAGGAGGCTGGAGTGGGCGTACCTGAAACACGAGAGAGACGTCGGCACAACTAAGACCCTCGCCCATTTTCCGATTTATTTTTTTCCCCATTTGTAAATTCTTGTTGTTGGTAACCCCGACACATGCCAGCAATCCGCCACAACTTCCCGCACTCAGGCCAATCACCAAAGCTCCGTTTCTATTTCAAGCCACACAGTGGAGTCGCGGTGGGGGCTTGGGGGGGGGTTGACCAAAAGAAGCAGGTCTGTGTGTATGCGTGTGGTGTGTGGCGTCACTAAATCCGTCTCACATCTGTGTAATCAGCAGCATGTGCTCAGTCTGAACAGGGAAGGGCCAGTGGCTAATATAGAGCCCCCGGATTCCACCGCGCTGACGATGGTTCAATTTGCCACGTTGGGAAGGGGACCCACGGAAGTGCACTGCACCTCTTTTTCGTAAACCTTTGCTGGGGTGTCCCAACTGGAGACTAGTGAAAAAATATTGACAAATCACAAGTTACTCCGTAGAACAAACCATTTGCTGAGGTACTTGCCTATGCATCGTTTTTTTTTTAAACTGTCGCCGAATAGCAAATTTTTTCTGCAGAACAATCTATTCAATAATTTTACCTACTTGTATTTTTGCGTTTTTTTTTTTTTTTTTTTTTTATAGTCGTACACTTGCCGATTAGCAAATCACCATCGGCAAACTCTCGTGAATTTTCTTGTCAACTGCCTATTTTTGCAGACAACTGATCAATCAATAGATCGAGACAGTCAACTATCTATTGCTTGGCGCTGGCATGTTGTCGCAGGTTACAATCCTGGAAATAGCACCGACTCACCAACGCTGCTGAGAGAGCCGCTGCTCTCAGAATCTGACGGCATGGTGGACAGGACGCTGTACGTGGACCCTGCGAAGAAGCAAAAAAAGAAGCACTCAAGTCAGTCGGAAAGGGTGATCATTTCCAGCAGTGGACCCGACATCTCGGCTTTCATTCAGAAGCCTCGACAAGGAAGAAAGAAAGAAAAAAAAAAAACAATAACAAAAACAGAAAACGGTCCAGCTGGAGGAACAATAAGGTGGGACTTTCCCCCGAACGGGCATGACGGGCCTGCGGGTCTGCCGGCCGAGTCTTGCTAATTATCGGTTGCGCCGGGAGCTTGAATAGCGACTGGCCGGGCCCCCAAAGAGGCCGCAGCCTTTTATCTCCAGTGACAAGATCACACAGCAGCCCACTGAATGCCCCCTTCTTTTGTAGCCCACTGTGTGACTCACAAGTGACAGTAGGGCATTAACACAAGACACTGGAGGAAGACCGTGTTAGAAAGGCGGTCAGCTGGAAAAGCTCAACACTGTCCTTATTGTCAAGGGTCAATACAAACGAAAGTCGGGGGGGAAACGGAGAGGCAAACTTCTGTTCAATTGGCTGAATTGGTTGAATGCGCCGCAAGCGCGTATTAAGACGTTACAGTAGACGCTCGAGGGTTGAAGACACGCCGCTGTTTCGACCCGTTTTTTTTTTGCATTGTAAATTATCAGAACAAATACGCTTAAAAGATTTTGATGAGTTTCTTTGAATAACTCATCAAGCAAAGCCGGCCTGGCTGACTCCAAAAGTAAAGTGCAACCTGCCACAGGCCAGAATGGGATATATGTGCTTGTAAAACTACTCGCCAGTCTATTTTCAGAGGAGTAAAAATGCTGTTGTGGTCATTTTTATGCTAGCCAACATGCTTTCAGCTGAGGCAGTTGCCCAGAACCGTGAGTTTTGCGCAACATGAGTAACTGTGTTCCAGTCCCAACTTCAAAATGATCGACTGTGTTTGCGATCATCCGGAAAGAATGGAAGCCAGTATTTCTCCATTTAGGGCACCAGAACTCCAGCTGCTGTAGTGAAACAGAAACAGTTTGATTCAGAATAGCAACTTACCCCCGTTTCCCCCCCCCCCCTCAGGCGAGGAGTGAAAGAGTGGAGGGTATTTAAAAAAAAAAAAAAAAAAAAGGATGGGCCTCGGGAACGCGACATCCCATGGATCAAGCCCTTTTTTGTTGTGGTGCTCACCAAAGTTTCCCATTCCCATGACTATTTGAGAAGAGCATCGAGCAGGCTCCCTAAAACGAGTCACGTGTGCATGCTGGCGCCTGACTTTTGACACTCCAGCGTCTCGTCTGGGTTCGCCTTTAAGAAAAGTTCTCACAAAGCAAAAGTCGACCTTTGCTGAGGTTGTCTTCAAGGGGTTGCCTCCCGTTCAGGCCACACTACTTTAAGTGACTCAATAAGCTCCTGCAATATTCATCATTTTCCGCAGCAGATAAAGAATATATGCCTTTCAGTATTGTTAACCTACGTTGGGTCACTTGCACCACTGTGTTTTTATTTTTATTTTTTTTTTCTTTCTGCCTTATTCAATGTGATGTGGTGAGTGGGTGGGTGTCGCCCTCGCGCCCCCTCAAATGGCAGGCCGCAACTGACTGGAAGCATTCTGTGTCCGACCGGCATCGTGTGATGCTGGCTGTCACGTTACGGCGCTCACAGAAGAGGCCCACGGCACACATGCTAGCATCGTGAATGATTTTAACGATGCAAACCGAGAGAAAGTGCCTTCACGCCTTGATTGCGACTGTTATCCTCCTTTTGCATGCACACACCGGAGGAACCTGTCCGCCCTGTACTCCATGTCGACTCTGCCCACTTTTGCTGCACCCTTCGTGAGCAGGCGCACAAAAGAGCACTTTAGCGCATCGGCGGCAGCTTTACACGTGCGCTGCCTAATTGTGAAATGCAGCGACAAAAAGGGTAAAAAGCCAGGGAAGCTCACGGCGCAGTGCCCATCCTGCTATAAATAATACGAGGAGGATAAATACATAATTGACACGCCGCCGTTCAGCTCACTGGCACGAGAGCAGAGGGTCAAAAAACTAGGTGCTGATGCAAATAGGGCAGGAAATGGAGACAAAGTTGCAGGAATATTATTTTGTTAAAAATCACAAAGAAAATCACTTTGGCACGAAAATGCAAAGCATAAAAATGCTTTTAGTTTGTGGTAACAGGAACACAATCAAATAAACCAAATTCAATTGCTGGCAGTAAATCCTCCTTCAAAACAATCCCTACAATTTGCTTTTATTTGATTTATTATATTCAATCTCTGATGGGTGGTGATTTCCAAAATTTATCACCTCAGGTCTCCATACAAATTTACTGAAAACTTTTCAGAAATTTTCCAGCATTTCTAAAAAGGGGTCTGCATAGTTAACGGAGTTAAATAAAATGTGCTTTTGTGTGTTCCTGTTGACGCTTTGTCCTTCCAAAGCACTGCAGCCCACATTGATTGGCATTGGCTTTTTGAGCCATTAAAACACAGACTCTGGGAAAAGGGTTTGGGATGGAGGGGGGCAAGTTAGTGGCAGTAGCGTCAGGTCAAAATTGCTCCCTGTGATTGAGTAGTTACCAATCCCAGGCGTATTTCATCTTTTTTCCCCCAAAATCACTTGCAATGGGTTCTTACTTTTTTTTTTTTGCCCGCCTTAAGTATCAATTGCTGGTATTGCAGCCATCACGAGTACCTGATATACTGGACTGAAATAAGACCACCAGTACAGTGTATCGGATACCAAGTATTGGTACTCGCCTATCCCAAGGTTTTAGATGCCGACTTTTTCTGCAAAGATCATACAATTAATAACAAATTGGAATAAAATTCTTACAACTGCTAAAATGGTTTGTAATCGCCTAAAGATTCTAAAAGATGGTGGTGGTAAGTGATTATTAGCCCAAATGAAGCTTCTCAACTCACTTCAAATCATTTCTTCGGGCCCAAGATCCCATCAAATTCTATTATTCAATGGAAAAATTCATCGTCAAATGCTGAACAGCTATACATATTGTGATATTTTATGTTCAGTCGTGTTCCATGCGTTGTTTCTCCTGTCAAATATCCATTTTGGCTTCATAAAAGTTGGGAAACGCTGATTTAGAGAACACTGTCGTCCACTGATAAATTACAAGTTTTCTCCTTACCGGTGTCGTGGACCATAGGCCCTGTACCGGTGCCGGTGAGCAGCACCGGGCGCAGGTGAGGGTTGGTCTCCTCCAGGGCCGAGCAGAAGTCGGCGAAGTGGTCCCGGTCCTTGCGGAGCAGAATCTGGACGAGGAGCTCCACTTTCTCCGCGCCGCCGCCGCCGCCGCCGCCGCCGCGGGCCAGCTCGTGTCGCTCGGCCGGGCTCAACGTGCCTCCCCGAGACAGGACCTCTACGAGCTGGTCGGCGTCGGTGACGGACTCGGCCAAGTTGTGGTGACACTTTTCCAGAAACTCCCTGTGCCGCGGATCCATGGCTCTCCTCTCCAACAGCACCACAATCACCTCCAGCAGCAGCCTCGGTTCGCTTTTGGCTAATCAAATCCTTCCGCCGGACAGTTTCGAAGCTCTAAGCGAGAAAAAGAAGACGAAGAAGCAAGAGAGGCGACCCGGGTCAGTTGGTGCTGCTCGACGAGTAGCCATGTTTGTTGATGGCGCCGAGATGACAACACTTTTTTTTCCCCCTCTTTCTGCGTCCCTCCCCGGCTGGGGAAAAGTCGTCGTCAAAGCCCCGCTCGCTCGACGCTACGAGGTGCTTCCGAAGTGCACGCGAGTTGTTGGGACATGTTGAAAAGTGGTGCGAAAGTAGTGCGAATTCGATTCGTGGTTTACTTGGCGAGTCCGAGCGCAGGAAGAAAACGAAGGAAACGCACTCATCTTTCAGAGCACGGGAATTTTTGTTTTGTTTTGTTTGTTTGTTTTTTTTAGGATTTAAAGTGGGCGGGGTTTGGTGGGTGGACGCACCTGGCTCGCCGCGCACGTAGTTGTCAACACACACACACGACAGACAGATCGTTTTTTCAGAGGACAAAGAATATATGCACATAAATATTGTTGTTATATTGCCTGCACATAAAGGTTCATAATGCAACTTTAATGCCAGTTTTGTGGGGTGTTTCGATTGTGTGTTCGTAGTGAGCTAGAAAAAGTGTGCCAAACAAATAATGTGAGTGACTCGTGGGACAAGCTGAAGGTCTCAACAACAACTTGACATGCACCACACTGTATCGTGCATTCCGTGCGTAGCTTTTTTTTTTCTTTATATCATAATAATAACAAAAGATTGAAATTGCAGCGTAATTATATTGCATGAGGTCTAAATCCTTGAGAAACAACGCAATCAAGTGCATTTATTCCTTTGTGACATCATCTATATGGAGCAAAATCTACTTAAATGCAGGACGCCGCGTTCCTATAGCACACACACATGCACACACACACTGCCCATGTTTAAACAATGCAAATGGTTATGTAAGACTTTCCCCGCAGAAAAAAATCCATGTGGCTCCCGACAAGAATTTGGAATGTAAATTCCCCAAGTGGGGGCGTTGCGGGGCCGTAAAAAAAAAAAGAAAAGCGTAAATGTCACACTGTTGTTGTCTCGGTGCGAGTCGTGCCATCATTTACTGCTGGCTGTATCTTCCAAAGACAGCGCAAATTAAAAGAAAAAAAAAACAAGACCAGCAGGTTTTTTTTTTTTTTGTGGCAATTATTACATGATGAACCACATTCATCACCGAGCGGTGATGATAACCACAGAACAGGAAGTGGAACCTGGAACATAAAGCATCTCAGCATATCAGTGGTATCGATATATGAATAAAGTATAATCAACTGTAAAATCTAATCAGGTGTAAAT